>JAPYZO010003303.1:0-33870 GCA_030522905.1 Torymus flavipes
CGCGGCGTCCGAAAGCGTAAATATGACCTCGTTTTGAGTGTGCACGCGCGCGGGCGAGCGCGCACGCAGCGTCGTTTAACATTTTTGAAGTACGAGTAAAAGTATAATATACTGATAAAAAAAAAGGAAAGAGAAGAAAAAAAAATTGCCTTTAGAAAGTTGCTACTTGCTACCGAATGGAAAAGCACGTGAAACATACTTAACTATACCAATTATGGTCAGCGTTGCGTGAAATACAATCTAAGAGCCCGTAAATACATTGTACCGCGCGATGTTAATTTTACGTTCCGCCGGGATATATATTTTATCGTACATTATTAAGCCGATAGATACATTACTTTACGGGCTACTCATGGGAAAATCCTGCAATCGTCGGAAATTTAATTTTACGAATATGAGTAGCGAAAATTCGAGAGCGAAACTCAATATCCACAATAACCATTTTCGCAGTCATTGAAATTTATATACCTAATATACTAAAGTGTATAATATAAATAAACGCATTTTTTTAAACGTTGAATTTTCGATTATCCTCCTGATCTACGATGTGGGTGTCCATACATGCGAGCTTCATAAGCCGAATGTCAACAAAACGACCGCTCCATCAAATTCTCTCTCTCTCTCTCTCATCCCTTTTGCCCCTCTCCGAAACCTCCGTTCAAACAGCGCAGATAGATATAAATTAAACTCCCATTCGATCTCGTATTCCAATAAAGACCACCTCCATGCTTTGAGAATCTAGCCACTCGATTTTTTCAAATACCACTTTATATATAGACACACACGTATAAGAGATAGACATTCAGACGTCCATCCTGCAGGCTCGAGACCTATTATTCACAATTTCGTGTCCGTCTCTCCCAGTGGCGCGCTCGCGTCTCGGTTTCGAGGTCGCCGGCGGGGGGTTAATGATTGCGCGGACACCCGTCGCACGTGATACACACAAAAAGAGCACGTAGAAGAGGAGAGCCTCGGAGAAGGAAGAACGACAGCGACGAGGAACGGGGGGGAAGAGAGAGAAAGAGAGTGGCTAGACAATGAGGTATCGCGCTATCGAATTTCGCCTCGGCGGCCTGCATCGCCCGCGCTTTAATAAAACGTACAGCACACTCACACACTCTCCTCTCCGACTGTATATACATACGCAATGCTCGTGCGTGAGCGCATGCTGTATGTAGTGTGGTATACGTGCGTGCGAACGGTGTGGGAGAGAGAGAAAGAAGTTTTCTTTTTATGTCGGAATTGATGTTTCGGAGTTTGTGAGAAATGGCCGGGAATACGAGCGCGTGAGCTTGTTTCGATTGTAATACACAGACAGCGCGTAGCATTGCCCGATGCTTTTTAAACTTTGATCATGCGCGCGAGTATTCTCGTTTTACGTCCGGCTTTATATTATACTATATATTTTTTCGAAATTGAAGAAGAAATTTTTAAACTCGCGCGGGATATATATTGTGCACTGTAATTTTTCTTCTGTAAATCACGCATTTTTGCTTCAAGGAAAATTTATTTTCCAGAAAACTAGTATACCTTTCGCTTATTACGCGGTGCGTGCAGTGTGTGCTGCTACTGGAAAGGAAAGCTTGTCCGCACTGCGCAACAACAACAACAGCAGCACACAGACGTTTATACACCGCGCATCGTATAAACTTTTACGAGGGAAAAATGCGCGCTCCTGGATGATCCTCGATGACGTACATTTGAAATACACACACACACACATATGATTTTTCTTTTACCAATATATAAAAATTTTACGATCAGTCTTCGTCGCGGTAAAAACCCTCCGGCGCATGTTTGAAAAATTAAACAGCTAATGCACTTGTACAACCAATCCAGCCGCAATGATGGGGGAAAAAAGCATCGCAAACGGTGCCAGTAGAACAAACAGTGTTTTTATACCAAATGCGTGGCAGCGGCAAAGATCGAGGAAAAAAAGCTTCAAGTTTACTCTGAAAACATTGAATATTACGTTAAAAAGGATCCTGCCGCGCGGGCGCAGCGATGCGAAACTGCTGATATAACGCGATATCCGTGATATTATAGTTGAGTAAACGCGGCGCTCGAGCTCCTACTAATCAAATAGCTGAATTTAAAATTACAGCCGCTTGCTAGCGGAGAGGGAAGGAAGATACTTCTTCCATCAAATTTCATAAAGATCCCCCCTCACAGCGATCCAGTGCGACAAGCGCCGTCAAAAGGGGGATGCGCAACCATCCATTCAAAGTCTCTCCCAATTGCTATTATGTGTGGCCGCGGGAAGATAAGGATTCTGTTTGCACAGTTAGCAATATAATGGTTTCACTAATTAATTTTCGAACAAAGGGCCCGCGGCAACTCTGCGCTAGCTCGCAGCCATTGTTGCAATAGTATAATATATTCTTTTTCCTAGAACGTTTTTCCCCTCTCTCCTCTAATTAGACAATTCACCGAGCAAGCGCCTGCACGCGTGGATATATGCACGCAAACTACCATTATATCCGTATATTTTACTTGAAAACAGTAAGCGAAGACGGAGATAATGTAGCGAGCCAAAACGCACGCGCGCGACGTTAATTAAACAATCCGAAATTGATTTTAGGAAACAAGTGCCCTCTCGTCGTCGCATATCCCATTATAATTCCAAACCGCGAGAGCATACTGCACCCGTCGCCCGTCCACTGCGCGCACATTCGTATATCTATGTGTGTATATATATATTTACACGCGTACGCGCGCGGCGGTAATATTACGGGCGGTAGCGCGCGGCCAACTATTCGGGATATACGTGTATATATGTGCACACGCACGCGCGCACAGATGTGGGCGTAGGGTATATATATGCGCACGGTCGCGCAATATATACACACGGTATAAAGAGAGAGAGGAGAACGGAACGAAGGCAGAAGGAGCGAATGAGAAACGAGGGAGGCAAACAAAGGGAACGCTCGCTGCCCCCGGTATACGACGACGACGACGACGACGACGACCCCCTCGCGTGTCTTTGCACAGACGTCCGCGAATGCTCCGAGTCTCTCTATATGTCTGTCTTTCTCTTCTTCTCTCGTTCTCTCTCGCTCTTTCCGCGACTTTCGACCGCGCGTGTGCGCTATATACCTCCTTCTCTTCTTCTTCTTCCGCGAGAGCGTGCGCGCGGATAAAAAATCTGACGTTAACGAGGAAATATGTATGTGGCGACGAGCCTCTCTCTCTTTCTCTCTGTTCTACGAGTCCGTGATTCATGACTCTGGATTTTCGGCGAGGGACAGAGAGAGAGAGACGGAGAGAGCGAAATATGTTGTATTTTAAGCACGACCGAGGGAGGTTTTCACTTTTGCGAGGGTGCAGCCAGCGAGAAGCACGCGGTTGTTAGTTTTGAGGATTTTTGTGTGTGTATGTCTACTGTTTTGTAATGAGCTGTGTTTGACTTGGGACTATTTCCAGATGTACTGCCGGGATTTTACGCTGGCCGCGCGCGTGCTGCGGCTCGACAACAATGAATACGAGGAACTTTGTTAATTATTGTACGCGCAGCTCTGGGTTTCGCGACTTTGTTGTTCTCTACGTTTGCGCAATGGTTTCCACAAAAATTTTAATTCTTTGTATAGGATTACAGCTGAAGGCGGATTATTACTCAAAGTGATTCACCTTTGAAATATGCAGTACTTTCTAATAGCTCTAGTATCAAATGCAAGAACGAATAAATACGCATAAATGGCTACATAGTTAAAGATGCTTTCAATGCGGTGTTGAGTAAACATTGGAAAATTAAAAGTAATTATCAAGCAAGGCAGCTAGTTCATACTGAAAATGTATATAGTTACGCGAATATGAATAACATTTTCTACGTAAAGTGCAGTGAAAATCTATAACGCGAAAAATGATTAATCGTAGAAGGTAACCAAAGCGACGGCTTGATATCATACCATCGCTATTAATTTTTCTTATTGACCTAACGATTTTTCGTATAAGAGACGCGCGCCAATCTATATGAATAATCAATATTCATGAACCATCAAAGCCGCCTGCATTAACGTTATCATAAATTTCCATAAAAAATCATACAAGCAGTTAACCCCGTTTACGTTCGAACAACCGCGATGATCAAATAAGGTTTATGAAAATAATCACCTATCATTTTACCGCGCGGATACCCGACCGCTCAACGACCATCAGCGACAATAAAATTAATGAACAAAAAAAGCAGAGAAAGAGACAAACAGTGCCATAGGCAAATACGGCCCATAGACAAACACTTTTTACCCCATAATCCTTCTGCTGTATGTGTGTGTGTGTGTCTCAGATTTCCGAGTAACGATATATCGCGCGCGGTCATTATATGCGCGCGCGGGTGTAATGCGAGCCCCCCCATCGTAAAATTGTCACGACGCGCGATATCGCCTGCTACCTTCTGAAACTGCATGAGCTAGCATTCATCATATTAACTTAATACGTCGTAATCCCTCATAATTGCATTCCATTATACACAGACGACGACTGGCCCTTCCGCGGATATCTCCCCCGCGGCTTTGCTCCGCTATCGCGACTCCCCAAAGCACACGCAAATATCACCGGGTGTGCTATATTGCATCCAAGTTCAATTTCCGCAGCAGTCGCTAATCAATTTAGCAGCCCGTCGTCGTAAAGAAGACGAAGAAGGAGTAGGAGAAGCCACGAAAGACGGGAAACGCTAGCGCGCACCTTTCATCCGTCCATCATTCATCCTTACTTTATTATTCCGCTCGCTCGGAGCTCCATTATAATGCCCCTACGTACACATACATATACACAGAGCGGGGTAATGCGCGCCTTGATGTCTCTCCACCTCGGATTCCCTTTGACGCGCGGTGCGGCGGTGCGCAGGCCAAAAGCTCTCTCCCTCTCTCTCGCGCCCCTTTTTCGGAGCTCTCATTATGCACCTACGCTCTGCCTGCGCGAACCTATACTGCTGTACTGTATATATGTGCGCGCGAACACAAAGCCCACGGCGAGCGCTATCTAGATCGTCGCCGTCGCCGCGAAAACTCCCTTAAAGCCCAGTATAAACGAGGGGAAGAAAGTATGTGTGTGTGTATGTAGGTATTTATGTGCGAGAGGGTTGGGGGCATCAGGTGGACGGATCTCAAGCGCGCAGGTATAATTGATTAGAAGGAGACGGGAGAGCCGGTTCTCTGTGTGTGTGTGTACTGACGAAACCGTTTGCATTTTTTAAGCCAGCTCCTAAGTGAGCGGTAAATTCTCGCGGTAAATAGAAGCTACGAGAGAGAGAGAGAGAGAGAGAGCTGAATGCGGGCCCCTGTTCTCCTCTCAAGGAGGATGCGAGTTTCTTTTTTACTCTCGGTTTATTCCTTTCAATCCTTTTTTTTCGTCCTTTTCTTTTCGTTCACATGCTGTGTATTTCGAAGGTTATGTTTCGCTGTTTAAAGTGTGTATATGTATAAGAGAGTGGGCCGGGCGTGTCCGCGTGTGATGGGTGTGTGATTATTAATTTTACTTTACAGAATGTGTTCATAAACGTCGACACGCCCGGCTAAAGTAATACGGATTGATGTCATAAGTTAGAAGATTATCGAGTTGAAACGTTATTTTTTTCAATGATAAATTTTTTTCGACCCCTTCAAATCGAGACCTCTTATTCCGTTGAAAAATGTGATCGCCATTTAAGCTCAGTCCTATTAGTATTGAGATAATAACTGTTATATATAGTACCATTTATTTATCATTTTTAGTGAATTTAAATAATTTAAAGTTTTTACACCACCAACTATTCTATTTCTCAGTAGTGTACTGCTTGTTGGACATTGCATTATTCAATTTTCCGATTCTCTTATCAGATTATCCCTCGCAAAGCTGTGGGGGCGGCAAAGTTTTTCTGCACAATAGAAGCCAAGCCTTTCGACTTTCCCGAGAAAAGGGAAACACTACAGGGCTTGCTCACACACACCGAATCCCACTTCCTAATCCGCAAAACTCGACTCCCCCCCTTCCGCAAATATTTTACAAGCTACTGCAACAAGCGACGACACTCCCCTACTGTAAGTACCTCTGTCTCCGACAGCAGGACTAGCCAACAAACTTGTTTAGCAACAATAAAACCCCCGGCCAAACAAAGACGCGTGCGCGCACTCTCTACGATATAGAAAAACTTTGCCCGGGGCAAACACGGGCCTGCCGCCACGGAACCATCAAGCAGCGTCGTCGCCCCTATATAACATATCGACACGCGCCTGCATCAGCGCAGATACGTGCTCCTGGAAAAACAAGCACACGCGTCTCCTTCTCCACCCCTGGTCTATAGCCCCTTCAAGATCGAACGTCTCTCGCTGCGGGCCATCAATTTTTATTATCAATCAATTTCCATCTCTCCCTCAGAGCGCCGAATTAATACTCGTCGAGGGGGTCGCAATGCGTCTCGTCTCTCTCTCTTGCCTCCCGCGTCCGCGAAGTATCGACCATTCGTTAGCGATTGGCGCGGCGGAACTTTGCCGGATATGTTCGTGATATATGGCGGAGGATGTGGTCTGGATGTGAGAGAGCGAGCGAAGGAAAAAAAGCCGGAGGAGGTGGGCGGCCGCGGTGAAAAAAGAGAACCGACGAGGAGGGTGCGGGAAATTTTTCCCGATTCTCTATGCTGGAGAGCGCGGCGAGATCGTCTAATCCAATTTTCGTATAACGGTTTCGTGATAGTTCCGGGTTTTCCGATAATGACGCGATTCATCGCGGGATTTAACGAGGAGATTGCATTTTAACAGCGAGGGGATGTTTCCCCGAAGATTCCATATAGTTCATATTTTCTTCTTTTTTTTTATATATATATAACGAAAAATCGTGTTTTCCGGAATGGTGTGGGAAAGTTATTTGCGAACGGTATGTGGTTCGATAAATTACAGAGTTGAATAAACATGATGTACGACGTCAAGTTTGATCTTGCATGAATAAAGATCCGAAAGAAAGAAAAAAAAACAGAAAAATTGTTTCGCCCTCGTGTCTACACGGAAACACAAATATATATTCGCCCGCGAGGAAAAAGAGAAGAAGAAGAAAGTTCACGCGAAACTCGAACGTACACCTGCTGAGACCCACATATCCATCTCTTGCCGGAAGAGATGCAACGCGCTGCTGCATCGCCAAACTTCGCGCGATCGTACACATCAAAATCTCTCCTCGCGCCTCTTTCTCCGTCTCTCTCTATCTCTTTTACCGCAAGTTATTCGCGAGTAGCACACACACACACACATCTCTCGGCCTCCGCCTGCATTTCCTCGAAGCCAGCACTGCTCCTCCCTCGACACATCCGCGTATACTTCCGGCCTCTCTCTACCACCCGGGTGTGCGCTATTTTTCCGTCATCGCGCCCCGGGCAATAAAGAGCGCCGCGTGTGTATATATCTCGCCGGAGGGGGATTTAACGATATGCATTGCCCGCGCACGAGAATATTTCGACGAGGGAAAATTAATACGCCCGGAGAGGGGACGAGCTCTCGAGAGTTTTCGGCTAAGTGGGATAGTCGGATTGAAAGACTCGTGGCGAGAGCGAAGAGTGCGGGATGCGAATTCAGCCGGAAGCGAGCGCGGGGGAATTTTGATTTTCTTATTTTCCCGAGTATATATGCCTGCCGCGCCCTCGGGCGCTTGCGGCAGGGTTAGTGGTGTGCAGATGGAAGCGGTATGGATTCGATTTGGAAAGAGGGCGAAAGAAGCGGAGGGAAATTAAAGGCTTTTTCCAGCTAGCAGCTCGGGCTCGAGAGATGCGGTTTTTTCAATGATCGGAGATGAATGGCGAGCTCCGACTTTATAGGCTTGTTTTTGCTTTTTTTTAGAGTCGCGGTTTTTAATAGGTTATTATGTGAATGGAAATGGAATAAACTTTCTTTAAAAAACTGTTGAATTTTGCGATGTACTAAATCATTTAATAAATCTTTTTCTCGGATTTAAACATGTTATATTAACTACGTTACTTTATTTTTAATAGCTCTTTGTATAGCATTGGCAAAAAGCTTACAAAAGATCTGTGAAAAAGCATTAGACAAAAGTGCTCGTTAAGCCGTGCGGCTTATTGTATTGTATTGGAAAGGATCAAATCGATTTAAAGTAGAAAAACTTACCTGTACTTGCAAGCTTTTTTTTATAAGTTGGGGTAAGACTTTTAACGATCCTAAGAATCTTAAAAGTTTCGAGAATTTTCCGATACTTGAGCAGCATCTCAAGTTAACAAATATATATAAGTGTATCACGAAATTCTTGACATTTTTACCCCCTCGAAAGGAATTTATACGTATATGACTAAGTCAAACACATCGTAAATCAATACTTGATATCTTTATACAAAATTGAGCGATGAAAGGGTTAAAATAATACATTGAATTTTTGCGAGAAAATATTAAAGGACTGTTATTAAAATCTGATAAATATTTAATTGTGATTTTTTTAACATCTTTTTTAATTGGAAATATATTCAAGAGAAAATGTTAAAATATAAAATACGATCTGGGCGTATCTAGAATTACTCTTAGATAATGCTGCACTTTAATAACGACGATTATAATTATAATATATGTAAAAAGGGAGGGGAGAAGCGAATTGAATGAAAATAAGATTCTTTTGATGTCTACATTTAATTCAGTGCCTCGTGAAAAGGCTCGCCTTAAACGGGCTGGCAGCAGCTAGCTTGCAGAAGGGCTGTTGCACGCTCACTCGGCCGCGGGGCGCGTTTACAACGTGCAATAAAATTTAGAACCATAAAAAAGCGAGAGCCGCGCGTAATACCGAAATTAATGAAACTCGTGGATTACCCGCGCACGCTCAAAGCGGCGCAATAAAGGCCGACTCGACTCAGCGAGGGTGTATACATATAACCCCCACACCTATATATCCCAGGTAGCATAAACATTATAACGAGCGAGGCAGAGCCCGAAGGAGGCGGGGGGCGATGTACACGAAAAATTTGCGAATCTCGCCAGCCCAGTCGTCTCGAGGTGTATATACGTGCGCGAATCGAGGTAAAAAGCAAAGCCGCAATTAGAACGCTTTGGCTGCGCGCGTGTATATCCGGCAGTAGGTCGCGAGCAAGCGCAAACGCACGAGCGAATAAATTCGAACGGCGTAGGTGCGCGCGCGAGCAAGCGTTGCTGCTCAGAGTATGTGTGTAAATATATACATACACACATGCTGGGCGTAATGGAATATATAACCGCAGCGGTGCATCTGTTCGGAGGGAGAGAGCGATATATTTCTTTTTCGTTGATTTATGCCGCTGCGATCTTGATTAAGAGAGAGACAGCCTGGAAAAGGGTAAATAAACGAGAGAGTTCGCGAGAGCAGAGGCGCGCACGCGCGAGAGCTTTATCGTGGCTGGAAATCGGATCGAGGACGGGAATCGATGACTTTGTAAGTTATGGCGATCGTTAATTGGTTTTTAATTTTTTTTTCTTCTTGATGCGCCTGTACAGGCGCGCACGTGCCTGCGATGGTGAAAATATTACTCTGTAAATATCGAAGAATTGAAAGTTATTTTATATCGCTGTATCGTAAACAAGCGATTTTGAATGAAAATGAAAATTGGAT
The DNA here is from genome assembly GCA_030522905.1 of Torymus flavipes. Taxonomy (NCBI): domain Eukaryota; kingdom Metazoa; phylum Arthropoda; class Insecta; order Hymenoptera; family Torymidae; genus Torymus; species Torymus flavipes. The sequence goes on from JAPYZO010003303.1 coordinate 9,544, forward strand.
TTGATTAAAACGAATCGCGGCGAGAGAGTGCAGAGTGTATCATTCGTTATACCGAAATGGAAAGGTTATACATTACACAGACTTTCTGGTTAATAAATCACTCGTTATGCCAATACGGTAGAAAACTGGTAGTTAAATGCTCATCTTTAACTTTTTCAAATTTAGAGCGTAATGAGAAAGTATTTAGAATATTAAACGAGTGTGCATTAAAAAAGCATCCTTAAATATACGTTTAGAAACAGTTAAGAATAGCTAAAACGCCCACACTGTGTATCGTAAAAGAGAAATTTCGAGAAAAATCTTATTGTTTGTAAATCTCACAACTCGTTCCTACATTCATTAAATAGCCGATAAATCAAAATGTTTGAATTTTAAGTAAATATAACTGTAAAGTTAACTTCCATTTATAAATCGTAAATGATACAAAAATATCAAAGTATACTTTTGTTATTTTAACATAGACAGTGAGTTACTTGACAACCGCAAAATTGTATGTCTACCTCATTATTACAATAACTAATTTTAACAATGAAAAACTTCAACTTAAAAATCTCGACAAAGTCATTAAACTAACGCGGATGTGTTAACCTTATACGAAAATTTAGGTCGTCGCCTACATCCCTTTCTAAATTCCAAACGTAATTCTTTCGTACAAAACACAAAAAAGAAGAACAAAGTCCCTTTACACCTCGCGTCTCAAAAGTCCCTTGGAAATTCGCGCGAAAAAATCCAGCGCTTTAATCTCAAGCGTGCAAGCGCGCGTCGTGGCCGGAGCAAAGCAGGACTCGAGGATCTCTCTCTTCTAAAGCGTATATATATGTTATTCCTTAACACCCTGTACATTATACTGCGCATAACGCGGGAGCACTACTGCACATATACCCACAAACACATATAATACTGCACTACACGCACACAGCCATCGCGCTGCAGGCTCGTGGCAAACGGAAAAAAGCTAGACCCCGCCGTGCTCTTTACTCGCTGTTGCTGCTGGTACTCTCGCCTATACGAGAGAGAGAGTGCCTTCTGCGAGCGCGCGCTTTTACGAGCTGTTAATTCCACCGGTAGCAATTACACGAGTAATATACACGGTATGCGCGTGCGCGCCCATTACAACGCGAACGCGCGCGTCCTGTTTTTTGCTTCGCTAGCTGTAGCGACCCGAAAAGGGCCTCCGGGTCTCTCTCTCTCTCTCTCTCTGTACAAGCATATCTGCGCGCGAGAAAAAGCTAGCACCGCGTGATTTAGGCGCTCGTCATTTGAATAATTCCATTTCATTATATACTCGCGGCGGAGTTTGAGCGCGAAACTGCTGGCTCTGCGCGATTTTTATAGCCCAAGCTCTGAGATCGCTGTTTGCTTTAGGAATTATACGTATATATATATGTATATAATGCGCGGGAGGAGATTTTCACTTGCTCACGGAGTTTTAATGGGCGAACTGCTCTCGGATTAAAGTCGACCGAGTTTCATTGACGGGATATTCGAGGGATTACGAAGGAGGTATAGAGCGAATGCAGGTGACAGATTGCGGTGTAGCCTTATCCTTCTTTTTTTCTTCCCTTCTCGGAAGTGGGTTACTCTTTTACGAGCGGTTTTTATCGGCTGCCACGCGGGAGCACAATTACATTGTCGTGAAATTTTAGCCGGCTCGTAAATATTCTCTTTCATAAATTGTAATTTAATTTGGCCACTTTTCTACTCGCTTTTCATCCTTTTTTTTGTTAGCGAGCGGAGTGTATGTTTTTTTAAGTGTTTCATAACTACGTAAATGTGCAAAATGATAACTGTAAAAAAAAAAGAAAAAACTGTTTAATCTACTTAACAATCGGCTGTTAATTAAAAGTATGAAGAATAATACTTGCGAGTAAAAGTGTCCTTCAACGCAATAATTCACTGCAATCAAGCAACTTTAATCGACTTTAGCATACTCTATTCACAGCTTCCACATATACATCGTCCACGAACATATGCGCATATACGCATCCTCGGAGGATTTGTCAAGCGTCAATCGAACTCGGCCTCTCTGCACTGCAAGAGCAAGGCGAAGTTTTATTGCGCTGCGCTTGCGTCCATACTTTGCCCTCGACGCATTCGATCAAGAAAATCCAGTTCCCCGCAGTCGTCATTTCGCAATCGACTCGGTCTCCCTCTCACGCGGGAAATTTAATACGACGACGGTCGTCGCTTCGTCTCTATCTCGCCTGCTGCTGCTGCTCTCTTGCACCGGCATTTGTTTATGAACGCAGCGGGTGTGCACAAGTGAGTCAGAAAATCCGCGCGTACATATATCGGGACACCGGCCACTTAAGACTCGCGCTCGCGCGTAAGTTGTAAACGAGTCCGTAAAATGGAAATCGAATTGCGCACTTAGCCGCGAGCGGCAAGGGCATCGCACTCCATCATTTTCGAATTAAGCGTAAACAAGCGCGGGGGACAGCTGCGTCGTCGTCGTCGCCAGTCGCTTGCGAAAGAGATGGGAGACGATTAGGGGAGCGAGAAGAAGAGAGAGTGAGAAAGGTTTTTATTGTGATCCGTGAAAGCGAGTCGTTTTAGCGAGAAATCGATGATAAGGAGGTGGTAAAAGCTTGAGAGATGGAATTTTGACGGACCAATTGGTTATGAATTTTATATATGTACGCGATGGAACGTAAAATTTATCTAAACCGAGGGAGCGTTTTACTCGCCATATACTCATGTGGAAAGTATTTTGGTGATACTTTTGTAAAAGTGGACTCGCGCGGTTAATAATCAAAGGATCGAACTTTCCTTTGTGTTGGGTTTTTAGGCTTGGGCAAGTATTCAGGACGATGCCGTAAAAATCAATTTGAGAGAATAGTTTAACGACTCTAGCACACTTTTCTCGATCAACAGTAAAAGTCCATCGGGAAAATCGTGACTTTTACAGTCATTTAGAAGTAAATAAATCGTATGAAAAATAATTAATTAGCTGTTATTGCGTTCACGTGCGGCTACAAAAAATCTGTTTAGCGCATGTGGCAATAAACAATCGGCTATATAAAAACGATATTTTGATTGATATTCGATGAAAGCTTTCATTACGTTCAATTAATGCAATTTCAAACGAACTTTAGTATATCCAGAATGTCGTTGTTGCAAATAATCGTATTAATTTTATATCGTTCATAATGTTTTACCTTTCGGTGTAATAATATTGTAGAATGCGCGAAATATTATTAATAATTTAACGCGGCATACGTATTTTAATTACGGAACTAAATGTATATATTCCCGAAAACCTCAATATTATCCACAGCTCGTTCAACCGTGGCGCGAACTTTTCGTCTGTAGAAATTCCGGCGCACGCGGCTATATATATATTTTTGCAAGTTTGTAACTGTGATACGCGCGTTATTGATGGGAAAATTCGTGTGCGCGCTGGAACTGTACGAGGTAGTGAAATGTACTCGTGTGCGCGCGCACGTAGCTCGCGATTTACGCGTCGAATGAATTATACGCTCGTTATTAAAACGAATGCACGTTTAATGACAAACCCGCGAGTAATTCAAGCCGATAATATTTTCGCGAAAATCACAGGCCGCGACTAGTAAAAATCGCAGTTTACAGCTCACGGCAACGCGCGAGCATAAAAATACTTTATTATATATCCATAATCGATGCACTCGGTTCGCAAATAATTTCAGATTTATGCAGGCTGAATTTGTCACACACGCGTCTCGCGTCCACGCCGGGAGATATACGCGTGACGCACACTACGACAGCACAGCGATCGAGGTACAAATTAGCGCGCCAGCGCGCGGACGTTAAAAACAAAATATTTTATCTAAAGCGCCGAGTGTATTTTTCGCTCGAGGGATCGCGAATACATAAATTACGAGACAAATCGCGGCGCCGATTGGACGAGTGAATAACCGCAGTTGCGCGCTGCATTATCACGCGGCGACTTTGGTTTTCGCAACGGAGATTCGAATACTATATAATTCCAAGTGTCACACACATACATGTGGAACAGGCGCGGTTTTATAACGCGAGCATATTATGCCTTGCGAGTGCAAGTATTGAAATATTCGCTGTGAATGATTTAGGGCCGCTGGAAATGCAATCTCTCGCGCGTATAGGTACACGAGCTAGAATAATTTTTGTAATTACGGCGCCGCGTTACGGCAATAACGAGAGAGTCGCGCGGCGCGGATTTATTTATTCGTTTGCATAGTCAACAGTTTGATGATCGAGCTAATGCATATATGCGCTAGCGCGCGCACTTTATAATTTATGCCGTGATCTATGTGCGCGATAAATAGTAGAAAGAAATGGGAGGAGGGATTATACGAGTTCGCACGCGCAAACGCCTGTATAACGAATGAAATTCAGCGTTGAGGGAAAAATTGGAGTGCTGTTTATTTATTTTATGTGCGTCCGAAGTAGCAACAAATATATATAGAACAATTTTAAAGCTTAGTAAATTTCATTTTAGAGTTATTCAATATAATCCTGTTTGGCGTGTTCGTGCAGCGGGCTATTTTGAAATGATCTTTTTTCAAAACCACTTCTCATTGGGCATGGCGATAAATGTTTCTCCATTCGCACGTGAACGACAAATATATAGGCAATATAATAATGCGGTGAATAGCTAAAAGTCAAATATTTTACAAAAATAATAATACGTACGCGCGGGGAGCAGTATACATTCGTAATTTATAACCGTTAAATTTCCCATCAGAAGAGTATATATAGCTACATCCGATGGATGAATCTTATTTATCTGAAATTTATTCACCTCGTAAATACAGCCGCGCGTCATATAGTTGCGGGCAATTAAGTTTTAGAGTTTACTGAAATCGCCTTGTTGTGGCCTTAATCAGGAGTGTAATATCATCCCTGATTGCTTCCTTACCCAGAGAGTGCGTAAAATAGTCAAGGCTGCGGCTCGAATATCCGTTCCTAAGTTTTTCACTGCATCATTATCCCATCGTAACAAGCAATATCTAAAAGCCTAACAACTACATACATAATCCTCCGGTCTCTTACAATATACCCACTGCATGAACCGCATCATCTGCCGAATTCAAACGAAAAATAATTCCGCGCATGCGAGCATCTTTATTTGCAGTGATCTCGATCGGTGAAAGCTAATCCGTCAGGCGTGCGGGGCATGTGCGTTGTATATATATATATATATACAACGCACGCATACCCTCACCCTCGACGATGGCACTGGGTCAAAAGCGATCCCTCGCGCGCGTCCGCACACATCAGCGAAAGAAGAGAGCGCCGGCGCGCGCAATAAAGCGGAGAGAGTGTAGGATGATCCCATTGTATAGTGAGCATACAGAGCGGCAATAAAAGAAGCTCTCTTGCGCTTGTGTCATCCTCTCGAAAAACTCGCTCACCGAAATAGTAGAGCTCCGCAAAAAAGCGCGCGCTCGGAGAGAGAGAGGACACACGAGAGGAGCCATTCGAATAAGGGAAGGAGGCACACCTTGCGCGCACGCAGGTTATTCCGGTCGAGGCAATGGGGCGCCCGCGCGATCGAATATTCCCGATACACGATATACATAGGTGCGTGCTAGAGTCCAGGTGTGCGGTTATTAAATTACAGCGTTGTTGCGAGCTCGCGCGTATGTATATACACTCTGTGGCCTTTCCGCGTCTCTCTACCTACTCCTCTTCGTTGCACGGCGGCGTCCGCCCCTGTTTTCTCACGCTCGTTAAGCCCCCGTACGGCCGAGCACACGCGCGCGCACTTATCGAAGCTTACCCTTGTTTATCGGCTCCAAGCGCGGGGGAGGAAGAGAGAAAGAGAGAGGGGGGGGGAAGAGAGTTCGAGCGACGGAGTGGCCACTTCAGGTATTGTTTTCGCGCGCTGCTTCTTGTCTCTTTTCTCTTTCTTTTTCCCTGCAGATGGGCTGTGCAAGTGTGTGTATATGTGTGCGAAGGAGGGAAAGCGACGATTGGAATAAATATTTTGGTGTCGGTGCGAGGGTGGCAATTTCCTTGTTGAGAGTGACAACATTCGCGATGGGGTTGCTGCTGCTGCTGCTGCCGGTCTTTCGATTAGCGAGCCGAGTGGAGTCAGAGTGGAGAATTGGTAATTTATGAGGCGCGTAGAGGGGCTATGTGCACCGCAGTTATATTTTCAGAGCAAATGTTTTCCTATCGTTCTAAACCGATTTCTGATGGAGAGGAATAACAACGGGGAACCCGCGCGCGCAGTTTACAACGCTATATGTTTGTTGGAGTTTAATTATACCCTTGAAATTAATATGGAGATGAACTGTTATATGGAAGGATTATGGTTTCAATTATAATTTTTATAAGTGTAAAATCACTTTAAACAGAAGAAAGTCACTTAATTAATTGTTACCGAGAATAAAATACGTTTAATTCAGTAATGTTCCCTTACTAATCGTTAATTATAAAATTAGAAAATTGAATTTGCTCGCTGCGTTGGAATTTTTCGTTAAACTGCGTTGAGTATAATAAAATCAGAAATTATGGTGGCTCTGAAGGAAATATCTGAGCAGAGAGGCTCTCGTCACGATACGCGACGAGGCGGGCGCGTTGACATTTAGAACGCACGAGAGGAATTCCAAAATAATTGATAAATCGTTTCCTTATAATTACGCGATAACAACTAAAAATGTTAGTGTTGTTATAATTTTGTAGCAAACAAAATGACACATTTATTTTGACACAAAGATCTATTTTAAAAGTTTTATTATTTGATCGAACAAATAGTATGAAAAAACGTCGAATGTAAAAAGTTTTTCAGAAAAAAAAAATTTCAAGTCTGCAAAAATATACATTTTATATAAGCAGTAAAATAATATTTCTCTACTGTAAAAATATAAAATCGAACTTTGATAATAAAAACAATAAATTCACTATATATAAAAATGAAACTTTCTATTAATAGAGCATTTCTATAGAAGCTCTATTTCCGCGATAATTTCACCTCTCAATTATTTCAGTAACAAAGGGAGTAGGTATACTCCGGTCATTATTTAAAAAAGGAGAGATAGAAAACGAATCCTCTCGACAATAGAATCGCTCTCGCTATTTTTACTCTCTCAACACAATCTCGCTCTCTCTCGCACTCAGCAAACTCGCCTCGCTCGGCTCTCGCACTCGTGCGCTTGGCACTATTGATTTCGTCCTGTTTCTCTTGGCCCAAATGCCCTTTTTACTACTTTCGCCCGTGTAAACGAATGGCCATTAGGCGAAGTGTCGATTTCGACTAATGGCTCCGATTTCAACCTACATCTCTCGCACCTCCGCGCCAACCAGCCGCGGTTGCCACCGATAAATTCGAAGAGCTCCGAGAGAGTGAGCTCGTTTCCTCTCTCTCTCTCTTTACCTCCCGGCTAATAAAGTGCTTTTGTTTCGCTTTTTTACGGAAAGGTCGATATATGCCCGCACCTTCACGCGCGGTAAAGGTTTCATTCAAAATTCGTGACCGCGAGCGCGTACATTTTTACGGTGCGACTCTTAGCAGCCGTATAGCACGTCGTGAAACCCGTTGGTGGTGTGTATATGTATATATATAAGAGACCGCGTGTGCAAGAGTATATGGGTGAGCGCCGTTTCGCGCTGTGATTGAGGGGATAACGCCGGCTTTTATAATACTTTTTTAAGAGGGCGTTTTCTTGCGCACGCGCCATTATCGATACATTACCCTGATGACATGGTGGCGGGTTAGTGTGATAAGGTCCGAGACTTTATACCATTTTACGCGAGAGCTCTTTCGATATAGATTATTCCAACGAGATACTGTTGTGGTTTAAAACTATGGGAAAATACACGTGGAGTAAATAAATTCACTTTGGTCGCAGTTACGTCAAAGAGAAGTGACAATATGAATTATTTTTGTTTCTAAGCCCGTAAAAATGTTAGGCCATAACGCGCGGGCTGGGAAGTAAATAAACTTTGCTCTTTCTCTCTCTCTCCATTTCATAAGCAATATATATTTTCCGCAATATAACTTACTCGCGCGCGCCCTCATCCTCGTAAAAATGATCGAGTTTCCAACCGGGAACAAGTGTCATTTCATTTATACGACCGTAAACAGGCGCGCCTTATTTTTGCGCTCAACCGAAAGTTACATACAGGCGCGAGCGCGAAATCCACCCTTCGTAAATCCCGTCATCTTTTTGCGATATTTATATCGGCATACCCACCACCATGCATTTTACGCGCTTAACCTATCACGCTAGCGAGGCTGCGTATCCGGATTTTATGTCTATCGTCGCAATTTCGGAGACGCGACTCGGAAAAATGTTGTCCTCGCCGGTGTTTCGGATAAGGTCCACCTCTGTCTTTTTCTCGACGCGGCGATGCGCAATTTCGCCAGCCACGAGAGTACAACGCGAGATTATACGGAAGAAAAACCACGACGGCGCGAAACTAAGGAGTATAAGGTGGAAAAGCTCGCGTGCACCGTAATAAATCGACGTATAACAAAGTATAGCCGAGCGAGCGCGTGGAAATCATATCTCTCGAGGCGGGCGCGCGTGCTCTGGCCGTAAAAATCCGAAAAGCGCTTTCCTGCCACTGCTGCTGCCGCGAAAGAGAGAAAGAGAGGGAGTTACGACGTGCCGAAGGTCGTTACAACTTCTCTAAATTTTTTTCCTCTTTCTCTTACCCCCTTTCCCCTGTCTCTGGCTCCGGCGTCTGTATATATACATATACACACCTCCGCAGCACGTATCTGCCTCTCTCTCTCTCTCTCTCTCTCTCTCTCGCACACGGTTTATAGGAGTAGCGGCTGCCCACGCGGCCGTAAAATCCGCAAAACTGCAGAGTCCGCGATGTGCGAGGGAAAGAGAGGCGGAGACTCGACCCTTCCAGTCACGGCCAAGATAAGCTCGGCGCAGGGCTGCGGAGGTGTGGAAGCTGTCGGACTATACGCAGCAGACTCGAGTGTGCTCCGTATATGTACATATACAGCTATTTCGCGAGTCGCGCCGTCGGGGGTCTTTAAAGACTCGACCATTGCTCGCTAAATTTGAAGGAATTAAATTTTCACTCGTCGCAAACGCTCTCACTTGGTATTTTCGTTTCGCGAAACGACGAGACTAGTCTCTTTGAACTGATGCTTAGAGAGAGATCTGCGCGACGCTCATGCTGCGGTAATTTCGTTGTGAGAGAGTCCCGTCGCCTTGGAAATTCCGCTCGCCTAGCTCTTTATTGCTTTGCGGCGCGCTTAAGTGAATGAAGTTATGATTTTGAGTGTATGCTTAAGCGTAGCGGGCTCGGGTATTAGGAAAATTCTCTCGAGATAATCTAATCCTTTAGTATGTTGATAATGAGGCTTCATTTGATTTTCTCGAAAACCTCGCTTTCTTATATTGTATTATTATAATACGTGAAAGTATAATTATACATACAACGAAGAAAAATTGTTCGTGCATAAAACAAAGCCGCGTATTGTCAAGATATTCTATACGAATTTGTCGAGGTAATGTAATCACAATCGCAAGAGAGCGGAAATCCCTTAATAAAACAAATCGGCCACCCGCCGGTTATACACGGCAATTCGGCAATTCGGCAGGCCGCACGTATAAAAATACAAATCCACATCACGGGCGAGTGCGACAATCCAGGCGTGAAACACATTCAACTGGCGAGAGAGGAGAGCGGCGGCGGGACAATAAGAAGAGCGGCGACAGTGGCGGCGGGCGCAGAGACGCGCTGAAGGGAGAAAGATAGCCAGATAAAGGAGGAGGAAGAAAAGGAGAGCGAATACGCGCGACGACGAGTGTTGACTCGCCTTTTTCTACGCTCGGCTGGCGAAAGCTCGCACAACTCGCCCTCTCTCTCTTTTCGCTCCGGACGACGACGAATGCTGGCACAGGCATACGTGAGATTCCGGGCCGAGGCGGCGAGGATTGAAGGAGGTGAAAATGAGGAGAGAGAGAGAGAGAGAGGGAGGGAAGGGAAAAAGAGGCTAAGAGGAGAGCCGGAGAAACTACACGCGCGGAGAGCGCGTTTAAGATTCCCGGCGTTCCCTTTTCGCGCGCGCGCGCGAGCTGGCGCCATTGTGCGTGTGTCTATCTTTCTCTCCTTACTCGGGGCCCCTTTTTGCGCACATGGCTTTCTCTCTCTCTTCTTCTCCCTAATGACACTTCTATGCGCTTCAAACGTGACCTCTTTTATTATGCGTTTTAGCGAAAAGTGCGCGCCGCGAGAGGATGATTAAAATATAAATAATTGCAGCGTGCGCCTTTGAAAGCAGCGCGCGTTAAGCTCTGCCTTTTCTGCGGAAGCAGAGCGCGCTGATTTTATTTCTAGTCTGGCAAAGGCTAGATATGCACGCGACAAAGAGTCTCGCTCTGCGCGGTCGTTATGTGTGTGTGCCACAACGCTGCAGGTCAACGTATTAATTGTTGTCGGCGCGAGGCGGTAGTTTCATTAGTAATCGGTTTTTTGGCAAGTGCTTGGGTATAATTTGTCAGATGATTGTAAAGTGAGAGTAAGCGAGGGATTATGTGTAGCTGTTGTGATATTCGATACTCGAATTACGAGATGTATATTTGGAGTTTAGCCCGCTTCGAGATTTACTACAAGTTAATTTCGTTGGCTATATATACAGAACTATGTTATCGTTGGTAAAATAAACTACAGGTATATATAAAATGTCAATAAACGTCGAAACGTTTACTTTTCTTCTTTATTTATCTACAATATTTGCACGAAAAAGTGTGCGGGTTCCGTACGAATTCGTGAATAGATATAAAATCGTCATCCTATACACACCACTCGACAGGTATATATTTGTAATTCATAAAGTGTCCTCTACGAAGAACCGCAGACTTCTTTTAAAATTCCAGCAAACCCATTTATCTCCGGCTGTCGAAAACCTGCTAACCGAATCGCGGAAGCCGGCTACATCGTTTGGATATCAATGAACTCCGGGGCTCATCTTTGTTTTCCGCGAATGCGCGAAGTCGCCCACGTGCGTCGAATGACACGCTTCGCAGCTTGCCACTGCCAAAAAGAATAACGAATACTTAGCTAACTGCTACTGCCGAGTGGCTATAGTATAAGCACGGGCTGCAACAGCTTCCGGCCACGTGATCCGAGTATTTTCGCCTCTCAAGTCACTCCTTACAGGCCTACAGACGTGAGATGACGAATGAAACGTAAACAAAGCACTGCTGCTGTACAGACAAGATTTGGGAATTTTCGACGAACTTCATGGCGAAGGGGAAACATTAACCGAGTGGTATTACCGCGCGGTCGTCTTAATTATGCAATGGATACTTCGAGCCCGCCAGGCATTCGAGGGTATATAATACGAACATAGGTATCGTGGACTTTAATGTTTTCCTCGCTATACGCTAATTAAGAGCCAAGTGTTTCGAGTTCGAGTGTGCATATATATAGTGTTCAAATACAATTCGGCGATGAATTTCCGAAATGAGCGCAGAGGATGGGATTATTAATTTGATGAGACTGTGAATGCAGCACGTTTTGATATTATCAGGGCATATTATATACGATATGGCGAGCTTTTGATTACATTGATAAACTCTATAATAAACAGATAGTAATTTGCTACCGGGATTAATTAATGAAGAAATTCTCACATTTTATTATAAATTAGTTTATTAAGCGGTTATTAATACTCATTTATTAAAAAAATCAGAATATAAATTAATATATTTATTGCTCAATCATTTCGTAAAATATAAAATGTAATAACTAGCTCTATCCATTCATCATAATGTCTCATTTCCTTGACAAACAAACGATGCAAAATAAATAAATATAATATAGAGTCGTCGCGATGACATGAAATTGTACTGTACCTATCAATTATTAACCATAAGAACTATACGCTACTTCCGCAACACAGGGAGAGCGTCTATCTAAAATAAAGTAATAAATCCACACCGGCGGGATAAATCAATGTATTTTTGTAACAAGAAACACAAACAACGAGTGTCAGCGCTCGCAGCTCCTTCCTACTCCCTTCCCATCGCACTACACGCCGCATACATCTTCAATTCCAAGCTCATCCCAGCCATTTAGCCTCTCCGCCTTTTCCTCAAACTGTGTACATTTGCAGAAACAATTCGCGTAGTGCGTACTCTCCCCTCCGCTCTCTCTCTCTCTTTCGCTGGAAATGATTTCTCCTCGCAATTCGCCAGCAGCAGCAGCAGTAGCACACCCGAGTAAGTAAAATCCCAGCTCTAAACTCAAATAAAAGCTCTCTCACTCCTCCCTTCCACGTAATCGAAGGCTAAAACTCAATTCCGAGCGGAGCCCCTCTGAGGCCAAAAATTTATGGCTCCTTTTCACCTCCTTATTCCTTATTCCGCGATCTCGGGAATCTCGCGCGAGCTTTTCTCACACGTACATACACGCGTACAGATACGCGGAGAGAGAGAGAGAGAGAGAGAGAGAGAGAGAGAGAGAGAGAGAGAGAGGGAGAGAGAGTGAGAGAGAGCTGCCGAGAATAGAGAGGGCCTCCTCGCATAAAGTCGCGCGCGGGCGCTCGCTCCTAGCCGTCAAGAGAGAAAGTCGGGAGGAAAAATAAACCGTCTGTGACTGTTTGATTTACGAGGCCGGCCGAGAGCAAGAGAGAGAGAGGCGCGACAACCTACCGCACGCGCGACGTATATACCAAAATAGACGCTCTCTCTCTCTCTCTCTCTCTCTCTCTCTCTCTCTCTCTCTCGCGGTCGTCACTGTGTATACGTGGTGTGCACTACTGGTGCACACCGTTACTATTATAAGTAAATACGCACACGCAGCCTCTCTTTCTCTCCGCGCTTTATCTGTGCGTGGCACTTGTATGCGCCTGGCTATAGTGACGTCTGGCCGGAGCTTTTGTCGCGATGGGGATGGGCGTATACATATATACATACGAGCGAGAGATAGTGCAGCCCGTGGCACGCGCGCTCACTGCATTTTCCTTTGCATCGCCCGCGGCCGCGCTGTAATCGGATTTTTGTTGCCTTTCTTTTCTCTCCCTTTCCTCTCTCTCTCTCTCTCGCGTACGTGTGCGTCTGTCTTTGTGCAAGGGGTTAGAAGCACACGGCCATTGTGTGCCCGTGCGAGAGATCCTACAGCTTGAATGCTGATGGCGCGGTGGTGGTGGGCAAACTCGCCCCGGGAGGAGGAAAAAAAATCCGTGCGGCCCGGAATTTCCGCTGTCTTTTTTCCGTGCCGCTGCCGTTTCTGCCTTGGAAAATGACGATTTTTTTCTCTCACGGCACCGGGATATTGCGGATAGGGACGGTTATTGTGTGCGTATTGCATTTCGATTTTTTACGAGGCTAGCTGCACGTGGAATATCGCCGAATATGGCCGTATCGTATAATAATGGCGAGAGGTGTGCGCGCGCCGTGGCTATATGGTTATTGCCGGAAATTAATGTAGCGTGAAATCGGCCGAGGACGCCGCGGCGGCTGTTGTACTTTGAGTTGCGGGCCGGTATTTTGCGCTCACTCGGTTATTACAAACATTATAATTTCGGTCCCAACCGAGGGCCTATATGTATCGCTTTTGTCCGTATGAAAGAGGAAACGGTCGATTTTATTGGCGGCTTGAATTTCACGACTAATTATCATAATCTCATTATATGTATACAATTGTAAAAAAGTAACGTTAATGTAATATTGTAACAATTTGTTTCCGGAAAATATTGTGCTTACATTAAAGCGCGAGGTTTATACAGAGATTTTACGCAACATTGCAGAGAAAATACATTACGGTAAAAAGGGACTAACGAACATACGAACACATTTTAGAGAGAGCACGAGCGCGAGCGGCTTATCTCCTCCCGCCGAATTGCAGATATATATATATATATACATATATACAAAAATGAACGCGAGAGATTGGCACGGGGTAGCATTACGCCCTCGGGGCGCGTGTACTATACTCTCCGCGGAGGAAGATACACGGTAATGTGTTCTGGCTTCGAAGCGTTTATTTTTTAACTTCGGCCCGTTGCTGTAACTTTTCACGGGGGGTAGTAATAATACGTCTCACGACGCGCCTGTCTGTATATGTATATACTTATGTATATATGCACATTCATAGTATTACTCTCGCTGTCAATCATCGACTCGTGAACTTTGCAAATCGCATTTAGAACGACTCGCGACTAATCTCGTCGTCGTCGTTGCCTCGCGAGTTATGAAAGGAAATCCTAAGCCAATATTTAACGTGGCGCCGTTTAGAATCGGACCTTTCCCCTTTCTTTCGTTCGCTTTCTCTCGCTCACTTATACTTGTCGGCGTCTGCCTGCCTGCGTCTTAATGCGACTCGTTCAAACAAACGATTTTCGCCAGATAATCAAACAGAGATGTGTACTTTCGGGAGAGGGCGCCGCCTTCGTAATACTTTTTCGTCCCTTTCGGTCTGCGCCCGCGTGCATATATATTTTTTGCTCTTTCTCTATCTCTTGCCAGCTTGTCAGGCGTTAAAAGCAGACGCGTGTTACGGCCGACTGACTGCGGTTCATTTAAATTTTGACCCGCGCTCGCGCGACACATCGTGCGTTTGTTTTCTCTCGCGGTTGCAGCAGCAGCGCGCCCGTCGACATTATAAATTTTTCGACGCCAACTGCGCGACGATGTAACGCGTATAAAAAGTCAACTAACACACCGCCGCGCACACACGTGACTGCGCGTGGCACGCGTACAAGCTATAATTAAATAAATGCTGGTTTACGCGGCGACGCGAGCTGTTGCAATTAAATCGCGCGCGCGCGCCCGCGGCTTGTGCCAATGCAAATGGAAACGCGTATGGGTTATTGGCAACGTAATTGTCACTCAGAGCGTTTAATAATCCTTGCATATTATAAAGTTTTTATGCGGACATGTACGAGTATATAGAGGGTTACAGTAAAAAATGTATTTGTCTGGCGTCATGAAAATTATAAAAGGTCGCGTGTGCAATATAAAGAATTTGAAATATGCATGTCGAGCGCGAGCTTGATGGTAATTAAAAGTTATTCAATAATGAAATAAATGATCAGAAACGGGTTGATTAAATGTTGATAAAGGATTTTTATATTTCCATTTCCCGATGCAGTGAAAATGATCAAACATTAGTTTTTAAGCTTCGATATTAATATTCCGTGGAAAATTTCGCGAATACCTGTCACTTTATTTTTATCGAAAAATCGTTTGCTATCTATTGAACGCGTATTTAGTCATGTATAATTTTCCTTCTATACAATTTCACCGAAATATATTTCAGAATACATTCAACGAAGCGATTTTTCGAGCTTAATATAATACACTCGCGTTTATAATACATATATATTTTATGACTTTTTAGTTCGAAATAAACAAATTTTATATTGAATTTGAAGGATCTCTGCAAAAGTTTATAAATTCTCTACATTGATTTCTTTTGTGTTCATTGCAAATATTCATCACAAACAGCTAAAAATAAACAAACGACTGGAAAAAGTAATGTACGGCTACTCGAAATCCGATATTTATATACATAAGTAATCTTTCTCGACATGCCATACGTAATCACATTTCACGGTATCGAAATAGCGTTTATAGAAAAAAAAATTAAGCTGTTACACGCACACGCCGCTCCCTCACAGGCGACGACCATCTAGATAACCCAAATGGAATCGACGTACCCACCCATCATGCGCACCGACAGACAAGAGGAGAAAAAATATTACGCCGCCTATTTTCGTAATGGAACATCCTTCTTCTTCCGGTTGGCGTTAAATTCCTCTGATAATCCACATTTTACGGGCAGGCCCCGAGTACGGCAGAATATACTAACGTATTAATAAATATACATACGAGAAACCGCAGGCGGGCATAATCTCGCGGTGAAAACACGCGTCTCATAACGAAGTAACTATACGAGAGAGGGGCACAAAAAAAACATCGGGGTAGTATAGAAGAAGAAGAAGCAGCAGCAGTAGCTGAAGGTATGTGTGCACGGTCTATTTCCCTAGCGCGTCGTCGCGGCCGACAATCGTAAAGTTCAGCGCGCGCGCGATCCTCGGTTAATCCGAGAGGCGCAAGGCGAGCAGCTAGTGCGCGCGCGCGCGTATGTGTACAAAGTACCGGAAACGCCGGCGTGCGACGAGTTATGATGCCGGGCTGCGCCGCCGCTCGACGGCAGGCAAGTGACGCGCAAGTGGTAGGGACGTAGGAGGCAGGGGAAGGAATATTATTGAGAGACACACAGCGACGATTGAGAAAGAACATCTGCATGCGTAGATGCACGCGCGCAATTAGACGGAACTTTGCGTCAGTCTTCGATTCGCCCGAACCTGCGCAGCAATTGCTATTCGATGCGACACACACACGCGTGTCTATATAGAAATATATATGTACACGAGCTATATATTGGGAAAAAGTTCATATTTCTGTTAGAATCTCGTCAAAAATTTATGCGTTTCCGATTGGACGCGCGTGCATTTACGACTGCGGACACGTAGACCGGCTACTATAACGATATCTTATTATGCGCGCGTGGTAGAGTCTAAATGCCCAATCGACTCGCGTTTAGCCGCGTTTCGCGCTGCGAACGTTGGGAAAAAATGTTTACTTCGCGTTTGGACGTCTCTGCGGAATGCGGACTGACTTGAAAGCGCGAAATTTAATGCCCCCAGAGTGTTTTATAACGGAAAATAAATACATATAGCGCTCGCTGTTAGCTAACGAAAGGATGATAATGAATTTAATAGAATGGAATGGACAAAATGTAAAATGACTTTTAAATTTAATGTCCATACATAAATTTGTATATTTAATTTGTGAATTCTGCTGTTAATAAATATTTATTCGACTTTCACGAGTTTAATCGACAAAGAAGCTGCTAGAAAGTAGAAAATCCCTTGACACTTAATTGTATAGATGATAAAAATCAATAAACGCATGAATGGAAATAATAGAAAAGTCAATTGATGGCGAAGAAAACCTCTTTTCAACGCGCTATGCACGTATGTAAATGTTTCAGTTATTTTGACAAAAGGGCGCAGCAGTCACCCGACATATTCACTGTTGACGTTGTTGATGAGCCATCAACTCCGAAATGACTAACGCTACCTGTCGTACATTTGAATTTTTTTTTTTTTCGATTACACACCCTGAACGCATAAATCCCGCCATCGCCACAATCGACTCGCACCCGCGCACTTTTATTCAATCTACCGCTCGTAAAGCATAAAAACAGCCGCACGTTATTCCGACGGCAGTGCATATATATCCCGCCGCTACCAGATGACGATATACGCGACCATCACCTCGCCCATCTTATTCCTTTCAATAAGGAATCACATTTGCGGCGACAAAGGAGAAAAGAAAGTTCCCTCTCTTTTTCTTCACACGAGCGCGTGTACACGTCACATATATACCCTCGAAAAGAACGAAGGGCAATGAATAAATCTCAATCCCATATACGAGGGACGTAAAAGCCCGGAATCACTGTCGGCCTCGCGTATATATAGGTATAATATAGCAATGTATGCACGCACGTACACGTATATATATATACGTAACGATCATGATCGCGCGAGATATATATTACGGCTCTCGAGCGCACTACGCGCATATCTCGCGAAATTTGCATGAGAAATGAACTGGCGCGCGGGATGTCGTCACAATTGATGTCGCCCCCTGTATTAAGGCGAATTGAGAGAGAGGGCTCGACGCTACGACGAAAGGACACGATGCGTTTGTGTATAACGACGGACAGTCGCCGCCGCGATTATTATGCGAAATCGCGCGACATTTACGCGCGATATTTTGTAATTAGACGCTGCGATCGGTTTATATGCGCGGATTTTGACGCGAATTATACGCGCGTGTTTATCGAACGGTATTTTTTATACCCGGATTTCGCAGAGATATGAGGGGCTCAGCTTGTTTGAAATTTCATGAATAAATATATATATATATATATATATATATATATATATCTACGTTGCTTACTTTTTCTCGAGTTGTAAAATAATTTTATCAATTTTAACTTGTATTAAAGGTATGCATTTAATTTTCACATATAACTTTTCGTAAAAATATTTTAAAATTTTATATATTCAATCCCCTCGGATAAGTATATACTGAAAAAAATTTTAATTTAAAACGTTGAATGCATATACGCCTTCACCTGCATACATGGTATATTTCAAAATGTATTATGTTTCAATGTAGCGCAAAATCTCTTTTTACGCTTTCGGAGAAGACATAATTTCATTTCAGCCTTTGAATTAAATTTTTAATGTAAATATTCGAAATGCTCTCTCAAAAGAACTTGAAAATATAACATTTTTTAATATATTCTCAGCGTATAATAAGCGCACAAATAGCGCAGTTCTTATTTTTGTTTTTTACCAACGACTACGTCTGCCTGGCCAAAATTGCAAACTGCAATCTCATAAGGCTCGATCCCAGCAATCCTCTCGCTCCATCTTCATATACATGCATATGCTCGCGAGAGAGGGAGATTCATGAGGACGGAGAGAGGGCGTGTGTGTTCGGGCGAAATTTTGTTAGTATAATACGTCTCCATCGCTTCGTCGTGCGCGCACGGCTGAATTAATCACAACGATGCATTCTACCAACCCGCGCGCAAACAGTTATTTCAATTGTGCATGTGAATGATGTCGCGCGACTCGTTTTTCCCTTTGATCAGCAACAGCAACCCTTCGAACAAGCCTCGAAAATCGATATATATATATAGCCAACGCGTCCGCGTATACTTTCTAAAATTACAATACAATGTAGCATCTGTAGCGCACTGCTTGCTCAATGAATGCTTGCGTGCGCGCGGCGGCGTGCTCTACTCGATCGATCGATAAAAAGCGGAAGAAATGCCCTCGTCATAACACACATTCGACGCCGCCGCACCGATAACGCGTTCTCTCCACATACGGATTTTCGTCGAGTACGTATCGTAATGATACTCGAGTTTGCTCTCGCGCAGCCATTTCTTTCTCTCCTTCTCTCTCCAATTACTCTTATGTCAATGGAACAGTTACTCGAATGACTGGCGCGAATGCTAGGACCGTGAGTCACGCGCTCTCTCGCACGCGCGTATACGAGAGAGCGCACGTCTCAATGGATTATGAAATCGTGCGAGGCTGCTGCAGCAACGGGAAACGGAAAATCCACGATTCATCGCGAGCTGGAAGCGATATGCGTTTCGCGTGTTCACGAGTATAAGTATACGTGCGATCGAGCAGGAACGTCTTCTTCGCGGTTGCCGACGACGACGGGAATAAATGGGACGTGAGCGCCGCCGCGCGCGCCGTTTTATTCGGTCTCTAGCCGAGGAAAGATAAGTTAATTGCGCGTGGCGAAGTTTCGAGGCGAGCTGAATGGGAACTATATACGCGCGCTTGGTATAGTGTATACAGTGTGATTGAGCTATACTTCGAATTTTTCGCCGAAGTTCGTTGAGAACTCGCGCGTGCGAGAAGATTACGCTCAACGAACAAGACTGGGGTTGTGCGTTTAATGCACTTGTAAAAAGATTCGCGTTGATGGTGTATATTTATGAATAAAGTACATTCAAAATATATATTTCATTAATAAAGATATAAACTTGTCGGTTGTGCATCAAGTGTACGGTTCAGAGATAAAGATGTTTGATTATAGAAAGGCTCTTATATATAAATGTATATACTGATATAACTTTATCTTTAGAAATTGATTTTTAAATGGACACATATCGTTCATCCGTTGATTGTTGATAAACAAGCCATTCACTTGGTTAAAGAACGAGTGTTTTTCATTTTATATAATCAGCCACAGGATATGAGTCTTTTAAACAAAGATATATACTCTTTTCTAAAAATGTATGTTAATATCTTTCCGATATATTACTAATAATTCTCTTATAATATACCGTTCTCGTGTTTCTTACACTTGATTCTGAAAAATGTACAATACTTGGTATATAGACTATAGTTATTGCTTCAACAATGCGTTCCTCGTAGAATACACATAAAAAGTCAGCGCAAACTGTTCTCGCAGAGAAAAACTATCCGCGAGCGAAACAAAGCTAAAACAAAAGTGAAAAGCATATCTCTTATAGGGCGCGTGCTCTTCGTCGTCGACTCAATCCTGAGAAAATGTTTATCGAGGCGCTCGCGACTTTTCAACTAGCGGCATAGTCGCGCCGTTATTAAGGTCATAATCGAACTTCCGCACCGGCTCTCTCGTCGATGCCTCTGGACGCGCACGCGGCTTTTATTATTCGCGCGATATATTTACGATTGCGATTTGTCGTGTTTACGATTACGATCGCGCGACTGGCGCTGGGAATCTCTCTCTCGCACGTTACTGTACTCGCGTTTCTTTTTACTTTTTATATTTATTCAAGTGAGGAAGATAGAGAGAAGATTCACGTACAGTGGGGAATATGTTAGCGCGAGGCTGCAGCTTTTTTGAAGCAGCAAGTGCGAGGGGAAGTGAATAATTTAATTATCGAGGTTTCCAGCAGCGCTGCTTAATGCACACGCGGATTTTAATTTAATATGGAATTATATTTTAATCCGAGAATTCGCGAGTTAAGTAATGAAAAAATTGTTTAAAAAAATTACGAACGTTGAAGTTTATGATGGATTATTATTACATGCATATAATATTCCAGTTGTATTAAAGGTTATGGACAACAAGGTAGTATTTAAATTTAGGTAGAGCTGATAAAAATCAGCGTCGTAATTTGTATCCATCAAGTTGAATGGTGCAAAAGTATGTAGACTCGTTAGCCTTACGTAATTGATTGCACGTTTACCTTATAATACGGAAAAATCGCAATGCATTCTTTATACTTTTACTGCGCACTCACATTAATCGACACAATAATAATATTCATTATTTATAACGATCGAGAATTTGAGCAATCTAGATGCAATCGCCTAAAAAAGATTATTAAGAAAACTTAAAATTGTATTGCTTCATAACATATCCAGCCCGGAATGCATTGCGCAAGTCAACAGAAATATTTGACAGTATATGGGAAAAGTATAAGGAAAATTTTGTAATTCCTTTTGTATTAAGACCATAATATAACGTATCGTTTAAGTTTTATCTGGCGTCGTTACGTTTTATATGACACATTGGTTACATGTGGGTAAGTGAAACTAGGAAATAACCGAAGCGATTTTAAGGTCATTTTAACCCCAACTGATGTAAATTTAACCAGTTTGTTTTTACATTTACAACCGTATAAACAATTCACGGTAATAATTCCCTATAATCATACCATAATATCCGCGACTTCAAAACAATCCACAATCACAATGAGCACGCTGTACTTCAATAGCTCCGATCAATATCAAACTCATAAAAGTTAATTAAACATCTGTCCGGTCGCATCCAAGCCGCGCAATAACGCTTCCCCGCTTATGAAGGATTAATGAGAAATAATTCGGTCGATTCGATCCCGCCGTCGCAGCCGTCGACATCCTCGTCGCTCCCTTCTACACTGCAATGTGCAGTGACTCCGACGCTCTCAACGTTAGAACATCGAAATAAAAGCAGAAAAAAACGATCACGGAAAAGCAGAAATGGAGGGAAAAAAAGAAGAGGAAGAAATTACGCCACCCGCGCGCAGCTGGGCGCGCGGAGAGAAACTCGATTGTTCGACGATTGCGCCCGCCAACGCAAGTAACTTAATTAGCCGGCTCTCCGCGTCCTGCAGTCGTCGTTTGCCGGAAAGAGAAAAAAAACACACCGGCTGTGCGAACGTACGCGAATATACACACGTGTGTGCGAGTGTGCACGAGTGAGAGAATAGGAGGGAAGCTCGTGTATGTGATTTGATTGATTTACACCTCGAGGCGCGAGCAGTTAGCTATATAAGCCTACGGGGCGAAAATAAAATTACATAATTAATGATCTCTTAGAGACAATGTTTGCACTGGCGTTACGTGCATGACAGACAGCGTGGTTCTCTCTTTATCTCTCTTCCTCTTTCTCCTCGCGGGGCCGCTGTCCGTTAAATAGCTGGATGGGAGAGGCATTGTTGTCTTGTTACTTGATAAACGCGATAAAGCCGGGGTATTAGCCCGAATGAACGAATTCATTGGCTGTATGAAACGAAAATATGAGCATAGAGCTTCATTGTGTGCTACGCCTTTTTCACATAAATTATAAAAGTAAATGCCTGAGTGCACAAGAATTGATGGCATAATTGATGGGGATTGATCATCATCGCGTGATTACCGCGGTAAATTTATTAAATATTATGTAGAAATTAACGATTGTTTGAATAATTGCTTTATAATTAAAATTATATTTATATGCTTTACAGATTGTACAGTGAGAGAGGGGAAAAATGAGGAAATTCCACAACGATTTTTCGTTTAACTCGACTGCATTAATATTATAAATTAAATATTATAAATGTAATTAATATTATAACCATAATAAAGCGGTTGCATATGTCTATATGCAAAAGTAAATTCTGCCTTTAGAAAGCTGAAATTGCCGATGTGAAAACTGCCAATCGTTTCTAGTTATAAGAGAAATTCATTAACTGATTACATAATTATATGATTTATTAACATACGTGCATAGAGGGGTGCGCGCGCTCACCGCGTATTCACCTCCCATAATATACACAGACGTCTATGAAAATTATGCCAATCAAATTTTTTAATATTTACAAAGCCGAATCGTTATAAAGTCGGTCCATAAAACTAGAATCAAGTGTGTAAAGCAAAGCATCGCGTCCGCATATTATACGAAAAAATACGAGCCTGCGTAAAAGTTAATTAATTAACTTCGCGGAGCGCTTTCTAAACTCAAAGCGCGCGCGCACACGCCGAAGTGAACTTTTTCCCTCGGAGCTCCGAGCAATCGATTAATAGACTCCGATAGAAAGAGTAAGCAGCGAATGAAGGAGGGAGAGAGAGAGAAAGAAGCGAAATCGAACCGCAAATGCGCCGGCGTACGCGCGAGCGATAAGAAAAAAGCACCGGCTAGGTATCCAGGGAAATGAGAAAAACGCTAGATGAGAAGCTATATATATGCATCAAGCCACTTGGGAGCTAGCGCAGACTGTTAATAATCGACGCTTACAGCGCGGGCGACGCTAATTACGAGACGAGCGCCTCGATGTAACGACTCCTTCGATGTTGCGATTTTCTCGCACAAAACGAGAAACGATTCTCGCCTCTCCTATCTATACATCATACATCTCTACGAAAATCATAACTGGGAGAGACATGCCAGGAGGTGCACTTATAATAAGTATATGACTCCGTTTGCAAAACAAACGGAGCAGCAGCCAGCGCGTGAACGCGAATAAACCGAGGCTTATATACACACTCGCCGCGCGTAAGTTTCAATTGATCCCACGCGCATACACATACGTGGGCGTGCGAGGTATGGTATCGAGGCGCTCGGGCGCGAGATGTATACGGCCAACCGTGAGCGAAATTACACGCTGGGATTTGTATTAATGAAAAGCTCTTTAAATATTACGGCATTATATCCGCGGGCAGACCGCGCCGCCGGCCAGCGGTTATTAAATCCGCGATGCATTGATATTTTACGGTTGTATAGCGCCGAGCGAACGATAGGTTCTCGCATAAACTGTGCGCCGTGCTGCTGCTGCTGCTGCGGTTGATTAATATTTACCGTAAAAACGAATGTTTATTCGTCTGCGCGAGCCTCGAATAAAAGCGGGCGGGGGTTGGTTCGTGCGTGCTCGATGAAAATTTAATTATGTAGAGAAACGGCGAATTTTAATTGGAGAGCTGCATGCTCGCGAGTGCGCTTTGACTGATGGCCACACCACGCGAGAGCCGAAGGAACATTGTGTTTTCGACTATATTATATATAGATATACATATATGTATAAGCGTATGGAGCGACTGGCCGCGTGCAGCGGGATTGATTTCGCTGAAGAGAGAAAATCTCGCGTGCCCGCGCCTTTGATACGTGATTGACGGGATTTTTCATAGCGGGGCAAATTAATATCCGGACGCTTTTAGCGCGCCCGCCGCTAAAAGTTCGCGCCGTAATTCAAAAGTCCGACTTTTGCAAAATTGATTTTCCAGAGAAAGTGCGGCATAAGTTGCGGCGCCGTATTCAAAGTGAAAATTGAGCTATAGCGGATATCTGGAATATTGGCTTTTGCATCATCGTGAAATGCAGTTAAAAATTAAATTCAGCATCGCCGAGTATATAATGGTCCATTAATCGAGCCTTCCGCTCTCTGGTCTGTGCCTTGGCAACTGCGCGCGCGCGTCGAAATAGGGAAATCTAACGATTCGACCGCGCGAAGATTTGATTTCCCCCGGTGGGAATATCGAGTGTATGAAATATTAGGCCATCAAATCCGATATCCACTATCGCGGCCCGTATATGCTTTAAAGCCCTGCTGCTGCTG
>JAPYZO010003304.1:0-23483 GCA_030522905.1 Torymus flavipes
TTCATCCTCATTGTCGGATCTTAAATACTTGCAATGTGAAAGTCAATAGAAGAGACATCATTTTTTAGCGTAATTTAAGATATTTGAGATTAAATTGCCGATATCTCAAGAAAAAGGGCCTATGAGATGGAATTTGGCACACTTGGCTTCATTTTTAGTGTATCTTTGGCATATCTTTGGCTTCTTTTTTTAGGTACCAGAAATCGACTCTCCAATGCCCGAGGAAATCCGTTTCCCGGAGGGTGTGCACTCTCCTTGTAAGTAAGAATTTACTCGGAATTTTTCGGTATCGCTGAACACATGAAATTTTGATAAAACAAAAAAATAAAAAAATACTTGTGAAATAATTTTTGGAGAAGAACATGAATACTTTTATCCCAATAGATCGGTGACATAGGCATACTAGGACCATCTGATTTCAAATGGATTCGGCCTAATAGAAAATAGAATCAAGCAATACGAAAAAATTGAGGTTTCAGAATCATGAAAACAATTTATTGACGAAAGGTAAACATATCTAAATAGTTTATAACAAATATTGTGAAGAAAATGATTCTGATGAAAGTAATGTATCTAGTGATTGTAGTGATAATGAACTAATAGAAAAACTTAGTGATAAGATTTTATTTATTTACTTATTTGATAAATTAACTGTAAATTGGCTAAATACAATTTGAAATACAGATTCTCATGTCACTCAAAGTGTAAATATGTACAACATTGTCGACGTTTAGTAGGTATTAATAAATTAAAAGTTTTACAGAATTCAGTTGAAATAATTTGACGTATGTATTTCCTTGCCTGTCTAAGAGAAAGGATCGTATGTTATTGAATACTTTAGATGTGCTACAATACAGAAAACAAAAGGTGTATCGCGCACGCACGTGTGTGTGTGTGTGTGTGTGTGTGTGTGGGTATGTGCTGTGTGTGTGAGTATGTCTGTATACACAGATGTATATATATCCTAACATCAAAAAACTTGCTTAAACATAAGCATACTTTCGAAAAAATAAAAGAAAATTCGATCAAAAAAAAAAATTTTTTTCTCAATGACAAGACACTTTTCTGACGTATTTTCGCTTTTTTTCTTAAATGTTTTGATTTTTTGTTGATGGGACCAAAATATTCGTGTTCAGTGGATAAAAATACATCGGAAAAGTGTCTTGCCTCTAAAAATTTTTTTTTTTTGGGATTGAATTTTCTGTTATTTTTTTGAAAGTATGCAGGTTTAGGCAAGTTTTTTGAGGTTAGGATATAAAAATTCCATATCGGGTATAGTTTTTCCATATTCTACATATCGTCACCTTTATTTTAAAAAAAAGTTGAAGATATCTTTACCCGATTTCGGGATAATTCATTTTGTCACAAAAAAACGATTTGTTCCCACTGTGGGCCGCTTCCATCCACAATGCAAAAATTTCCCCTCGCGTTGCTCAGCTATTGTAAATATAATCGCCCATCCTTCAACACCAAAACGCCGCAGGTACTGTCGGCTCCCGGCTGCAACGATGAACCGCTCACCGGGGGGCTCTATAACGTCGTCGTTGTTCTCGGGCTCATCCTTGTTCTCGGGCTCGTCGGCAGCATTGAAATTATTGGCTGCCTTACTATTGTCGTCACTGTCGCTGTCACTGACGCTGTAAATACCACCACCCACCTGCAGCGGAAAATGTGGTTCGCTCGGTAAATAAAAATAAAAATAAATTATATTTTTAAATATTGCTGATTTTTTCGCTTAAGGTTCCCTACGACTAGCAAAGCTTTCGAGCACTCGCGATAAAAGGTCCGCGAGATCTATCTCGGTATATATCGACGAGGTTTCGTCTTGCGCTTGGTACTGAACCCAGCGCTGTATTTTTGCCATCGGACTATGCGCTATTTGAGCGTATAATGCCGGCAGACCTTCGAGGTTTGGGAGGGAAGTACGAATTTCTGGCTGAATTATATCCCGATTCCGAATAACTATAATTTAAAAAAAATAGCTTTAAAATAAAATCGAAAACGTTTTCAAATGAATAAATATTCTAACTTACGTTCGTTGACACGGCGATACGATGGATAATGATGGTTGTACTCAGCTGTTATGCTATTTGCGATCTCTTGAACTTGTACCAGACTGTTTACACGTTCAGCGCGCACTGTATTCGCCGCAGTACTACCGTCATCTGGCAGCACAGCGGAAGATTGACTCTCGAGAAGACACTGTTCAGCCTCGGTCACTAGCGGTTGCTCATACATATCGAGGGTATCGGCAATCGAAAAGTCGATGTACATCAGATCTTCCAAGTGCCTGTCAGCCTCCTTGTCAGCGGCTATTTGTGCCGCTCGCTCCTCGTTTCACGCCGCTAGCTCCGCGTCCATCTCAGCGTCCAGCACCGCGTTCTGCTCATCGTCCGACTCCGACTCCGACACGGATTCCTCGTTGTCACCCTAGTCGAAGCGCTCCCAGTCGATGAGCGCTGGGCTTTCGGATTGTGGGAATTCGTGCATGTGCACGTCGGCCACAACAGCCCCTTCATGCGCCGTATCGCTGTCGTCGGAGGCGCTGTCAAAGTTCAGTTGTCGGGCAACAGGATTCGATACACCTTCCGTACGAGTCGGGTGTTGGGGGGACGCAGCGTCTGCATTTTCCTCGAAATCTGTACTATCTGAATCATTCAGGAGACTCTCCAAAGCTGTCAATAAAAATATGTAAATAAAAAAATTAAAATTATTTTGAACAAAAAAAAGTTAGCAATTCCTATACCGCGAAACACTGGTAAGTTATTTAATTACCTCTCAAAGACATCCTCTTCGATGATCCATTGCACTTTACGGAAATGTCCGAATATACGGTACAACCGTACTATGGCGCGATAGCCCACCAATCGAAGTAGTTGCTGGAATTGGGCTGTCAAGTTCTCACGCGACATACGTCACAAACGGCGCAACCAAGAGGGATTCTTGCCCTGTCACGCTCTTGCAGTGAGACGTAATATGGCTCTCCGCAACGAACTAATGACACGATTATCCATCTCGAAACTTTGTGCGTGAACTGAGAGCAATATTGTGTCGCTCGGGCTACTTATACACATACGTCATCTTCGAAGCACCCTCAACAAACGCATGCTAAAAAAATTGGTCATCTTGTCATGTCGTCGGTGTTTGCGCTGGCAAACGTCACGGCCGCTTCTCACACAGTCGCTTCTCATTGTTTTACAAAACTTATGCTCACTTTTCTTCGAAACATTACTGAGATTTAAAATGCACGCTTGATAAAAAAAAGTGTAGGCGACGAAAAGAATAACAGTCCTAGACACACACAGACATATTCTCATACACACACACACATTCCAATTTTATAAGAAGAATTGATAAATTAGTTTAAAGAAGCTAAGTGCCAATTAATTTACAGCGGTTTTTCTGTTTCTAGTTATAAAGCACATTGTAGCGCAGGTTTTTTTTCTTTTTCTATGCAATTTGGAATATTCTTTTCAACGTTTAGACAACATGGTACTTATCGCCATCTAAAATATCACCTGCTGCACTAAATATAATTTCAATGACTTTAAAGTTGTGAGACACTCTTTCGATTCATGTAACTTTTATTTATCTACATATAGTCTGTAAGATCCTCTATTTTTGTAGTTTATTTTGCTTCTGTAAAAATTAACTGTATCTTCCAATAATGAAAATAAAAACTTTAAAAAAATCATTCCTTCGACTACTACTGCTACTAAGATGCTGCGCGAGGTTACATATTGATGTAACTTACTAGTCGCTAGGTTGCATTTTGTATCTCCATAGAAAGCGACTCGACGTTGCTGCACGGGTAGTCTAGGGTCGACCGTGCCACAAACAGGACTAATATGTAAAAATTCATAAGTAAAATAAAAATCTGTTAGTTATTGTCGATTGACATAATATACTATAAAATAAAAATAAAAAAAACTATTGAAATCCATATTTCGTAATGAGAATTTATTAAATATGTTTAATTTATTTTAGGAAAATAATAGTAACCGTGACAGTGAACCTGAAATAGAATCAAAAGAAATCAGAACAATGCAACAATGTATTCAAGAATTAACGCGAGCATCAAATCCTTCAGGGAAATTGATAGAACATGTACAGGTAAATATAATTTTTAAAATTTCAACAAATATTTTAATAATGACGAGTAAATATAAATATTTCTTTTTATTCTTGCTGTATTTTTTCCCCTCTATTATTTTTTAAAAGGATTATTATTTTTTAGGTGGCTAGGACTGACTTAGTTGATAAGATTATTTTATTGATAAAAATGGTCGTAACCCCTTGTAGAAAAATGAAAATCTATGAAATTCTATGAAATTCTATAAAAATCTATAAAAATGTACAAAAATTTATGAAAATCTATTTTACTCTATTGAAATGTATACAAAGGATCCCGCACTTTTCTTATGGAAAATGGCTTCCTGCAAAACCTCGAAAATCAGTGGATTCTAATACTTTATGATTTATGAAAAAGTTTCCAGAGGCAAGAAGTCGTAAAAACTCGTGCTTCAAAGTTATAGCCATTTGAAGTTAAACTTTTAGAGTGTTGCGCTATAGCATACTGCTATTGTATGGATGTGTGGATGCCTGCATGTATGTGTAGATCAATGTGTCCGTGTATGTGTTCTCTAGAGGGGGTTAGGTAGGATTCGACCGGTTCAGGTAATACCTACTGAAACGTTCCTACTAATTTTATGCAGGGCCTCCCCCGACTGTAATTACCCCGCGGTAACCGCCATCTGTCATTACTTTGCCGATGGCATTCGCAGCCTTTATGGCCCACTGCACCGCCTAGCCCTAGGTTGGACGGCTTCCTCTTCTCTCTTCTCCTCGCCTAATGCAATTCAATCTCTCCATCACTTCGGTAACGAGATCTATCACAGAATCCCACCCTCTCTGTCAAGAGCGTGAGCACCGCCCGATGCCTGGAGTTAAGGGGCCTTTCTATATTGCCCTGAACCATTCTCTCTCTTCCCTCTCCCCTGGGACATACGAACAAAGCGTGCTTCACGACTTCGTCACGTGTGTTAAGTTGTGCGCGTATTTCCAGGCTTCCTACTTGCCTATGCAAATGCGTATTTTTTTAGAAGAACATGCAAATACGTGGACGTTTCTGTATAAAAAAGTGTTCATTTTTGCGTTGTCGTTTAACATTGAGTTTCTATGTATTGGTATATTTATTGATAATTACAAAGACGGAAATATCCGTCGGCATCAGGATGACCCAATGTTCACCACAAGGAGGATGCTCGATCGGACTTGCACATCATTTGGCCCTGAAAACGGTCGATTGAAGCTATCTATATTACATTAAACAATACTTTTTTATTCTAATAATTCAGCATTATTTTTCTCGACTTCTTGTTGTGTTCTGTTTCTTGTATCTAGAATTGTATCTAGCTGAGATTCATCAGGGTACCTAATGTTATTTTGATATCGAGAATAGCCTCAAAACCATAAAATAGCAACGAAGTGGGCGCATGCTCCAAGAGTTTTAGCTCCTGATTGACATGTACAATAATACTCAAAGATGTGATCATCGGCATTAACATCATCAGCCCCATTTACGCTATTGCTGTTATTGTCAGTGTAAGCGATAAATATCTGGTGTTTTGTAGCATTTAGAAACCTAGAAAATATCCTAATCCTCAGAAATCCTGGTTCATTAATATGTTCATCAAGTTGCAGTTCGTTATCATTTTCTCTTATCAGTTTGTCTGGTATGTAAGACGGAACAAGACTAACTTGATAAACTGTAACTGTCAAGTCTGTCAAATATTCCAAGTCAAGAATAGGGAAGTCTGAAACATCACAGTGATCTAATCGTCTCCATTTACCATTTCTTCTCTGAAGATTATCTACTTTAACTCAAGCGTGGACTAAATTAGGTGTCTGTGCCCTTAATAAGATTTATTGAGCAAGCTCAATGGTTGCACCTTGCATGTGTATAAGGGGATGATATCGATTCAAAATGCTACCAGCAATGCGGTAAAAGGCATTTATATATTTTACATGCTGAGTATTAAAAGTTCTATCAAAAAACTTGAATACAAATCAAATGTGTATTCTCATTTCTACTCTCCACTATCCACCTACTCTTTGTAAAAATACGCGTTTTGTTTGCATCTTCGGTGGACAGTTGTCTATATCTATTATCAAGAGCTACAACTAAAGTAGGTTTCAAAAGATGCCTATGTTTATAGAGAAAATACGATTGAGTAATACTCAAAAGATAGAACTTTTATTTACATATGTATATGTACTATACATAATAGCTTCATTGCTCTTGCTTCATTTGGATGAGGATTGTACAGAGCATTAAAAAACTCTGTGACATGTTGAACTATGTAAGCTTGCCTTGTTATTTATTCGGGTCCAATACTCTCTAATACAAATCTTACTATTAATGACCTTCTGACGCTATCAATAACAGAGCTCACTTTTTGTCTAGATGAGTAATCACAAATAAATTTTAAAAAGTCTTGGCTCAATCCTTGTCTTATTTTGCACAAGAAAGTAAGTGTTTTTTGCTAATGATCCTACGATTTCCATGAAGCATTACCAGTTCGCAATAACTGAAAAGTTCTTGAAATTGCTCCTTGGTTATCGATGCAATGCACTGGAATTCTTGATCGCTTACATTGCTTACATCTGAACATCTAGCTTTGTTTGCCCAGACTTATCTAAAACTATCTAAAAAAGCCAACATTTTAGTTCCATTAATGACACGTGGTCTGATAATCCAACGTAGACCATGTAGCAAGATCTTGAAAGGTAAACCTTTCTCATCTAAATAGTGTGGACATGAACTTACATTA
The DNA here is from genome assembly GCA_030522905.1 of Torymus flavipes. Taxonomy (NCBI): domain Eukaryota; kingdom Metazoa; phylum Arthropoda; class Insecta; order Hymenoptera; family Torymidae; genus Torymus; species Torymus flavipes. The sequence goes on from JAPYZO010003304.1 coordinate 6,834, forward strand.
ACCGGTATATAAATATTTCTCTTTATATATACATCAACTCTACATTTGATCGATAATCTAAGCATGTTATTTTAAGCATTACAGATTACACAAGTATTATTAGCTTCTTGTGTTAGCACGTTAAGAAGACAAGTTGGATCGGCATCCAACAGTGCTATTTTATTCAGAAGACTACTATTGCTATTTGTATACAATCTGGATTCATCATTCAATGCCAAAACTGGATGACTAAGCTCAGTGCACGATCGTATAGTGTATAAAGGGTACAAGGCGCGATTGACTTTTTTGGTTATTGAATCGATGTGAGGTTTCCACGAGAGAGTATGATCGAGCACCACGCCAAGACTCAGAACCGTCGTTAGTGAAAGTGCTCGGGTTCATCGGAGAATACGGCAGGCAGGATCTCCTTGACGACTTGCGTAGGCGAATGCAGGGTAAAGGGGAAACAGTGGAGGGATATATTGAGAATTTTCGACTTATTGTTTTAAATTTTACTCTTTTGCCAGAGTATCGCCGCGCAATGATTGATGAAGTGATTGAGGATTAGACGACATAGTCAAATATGGTCGCCGTTTCGAGCGTCGTAAAGAGATTAATGGTCGTTGTGCATCCCCGCCGCCTGTCGAGAAGATGCACATATAAAGTGCTGCATATACAGGCCCATCAAGCGTGACGAAAGTACGATCTAGCTGCCGCGGGCGAGGAGAGCGTGCTGGTAGATTTGATTAAGTCCAAGCGTAAGGGCAAAAAGCGAGATGAAAAAGAAATAGCGAGCGACACTAGCGCTTGTACAGCCGAAGTGATGGGTGTACAGCAGGGACTCGCGAAAACTAATCCGGCGCGTGATGAGCGAGACACGACATACGCAGAGATGACGCGCAATATAAAAATGACTTAAAAATAAATACAATAATCCTTCTTTTTTAAGTAGAAATCTATCACAGCCAATTTACACTTCTCAGTCTATTTCTCTTATAATATCACAGTCATTATGCAATACAATAGAGATGCAATAATAGGTCTTTGAAGTTAATTATCTCAAAGGCTCATTACACCAGTTTCTCGACGCGCTCTCGTGAATGTATGACCAGGTAGAGATAGAAGCCGCTGCATTTGAGGAAGTTCGTGACCCGTGGTATTTGCGTATGTTGAATGGAGTTCAAGCCATGCCGCTGAAGTATAAAGACTGGATAGTGGAAGAGGGAAGACTTTATAAGTATCGCGAGGATCCCCTTTTAGGGGACATCATAGACGTCGAAGAGAAGTTAAAATTAGTGTTGCCGGTCGAAGTGAGAGAGCGAGTGATGCGTGACGTGCATAGTATGCTGTCGTCGGAACACCTCCGTGTAGAAAAGACATACGATCGTGTAGCGCGCGAATACTATTGGAAAGGGATGTATCACGATATTAATAATTTCGTGCGAACGTGCGAGCAATGCCAAAAATATAGGGTAGTGCCAACAGGAGTGCAAGAATTAATGGGTAGGAGTATTGTGGAAAGGCTGTGGGTAGTGGTAACCGTGGATTTAATGAAGTTCCAGCGATTAATACGGCGATGCAAGCGACAACGCGAGTATCGACGGCTTTCCTAAATTTCGGTACACATCCGCACCCTGTTAAAAGTTTGCGTAGGGAAATTGAAGGAGCGCGTCCGATTTTAAGAGTGCCGCCCGGAAGTGAGGAGGTGCCACCAACTCACCGCAGCGATCCCGAAGTACCGCCAAGAGTAGACGAGAACCGTCCGCAGTCCAGCCCCAGTTGGCACGATATGGTGGAAGAGGAGAGAGAGGCCGATAGAGCTACCGTCGGACTTATGGATGCCATATTCACGTGCGCGGCTGACAGGATAGACGCCAGGGAGGCAGAGCGCCGGGAAGCCGCTCCGATGCGTGAGCAAGCAGCCGAGGCTGCAATGCGCCGCCTCCATCGTCATCACCGACGAAACACCGCCAATCAGTGATGCCGAGGAGGAAACTCTCGATGGCGCGAACGTCAAGGACAGCAGCGAGCGGAGGACAAGCTTGAACGCTACCTGCTGAACATCAGCGGCGGCGAACCAATGAAGCTCGAAGCATGCGGTGTCTGCCGCAGCCCCGCGTTGGCAGAGGTGTGCGCCGCGCATGCCAGCTCGTGACAGCCTGCGGAGCCAGTCGTGCTCCCAGCGCCCGATGCAGCTCATGACAGCCCGCCGAGACAAGAGAGAGTCTGGCATTACGAGGACGAGGACTGTGACCAGGACGCTGAGCCAGCATAGCCAGGGCAGGAGCGCGCACAGCAGCCGCGAGAACAGACACCGCCGCGCCTGATCAGTATTCGGAGGCGGCGTACGCGTAATAACAATCCTAATCATCAGCAGACGATTGAGGACTACGGGTGCGATCACAGTGACAGAAATACCGTGACTGTTCCTGCGACATAAAATTTCATCCAGATGCATATGTTTTCCGTACTTGCATAGCGCTTGATATAATACTCAATTGACGGAGGGAGCATACGGGCTCGCTTCTCTCATTCGTTGGGAACTATGACGACCAATGAGAGACGCAAGCACGTGTACTCACTCGGCGCGCGGCAAGGCACAATCGGGTCAGTTCACGTACGATTTTTCCTATGTTCCAGGAGCCTTATGTAGCCAGGTTCTTAGGGTCTACATGCGCGCTCTGCTTTGTAATCTAGTGAGCGTTAAAATTTCACTACACCATACGCGGCAGACTTCAATCGAGTTTTTACTTCAGCTCGAACCTCAGCTTTACCTCGGCTCAAACCTCAGCTCGAACCTCGTCTTTACATTGGCTCGAACCTCGGCTGTAACTCGACTTTGCCTCAGCTCGAACCTCGGCTTTACATTGGCTCGAACCTAGGCTGTACCACGGCCTTGCCTCGGCTCGAACCTCGGCTTTGCCTTAGTTCGAGCCTCGGGTTTAACTCGGCTCAAGCCTTGGCTTTAACTCGGCTCGAGCCTGAGCTCCAGCCACGACTCGAACCTTGGCTTAACTTCGCCTCGAACTTCGGCTGAATCTCCGCTTAAATCTCGGCTGTACCTCGACTGTACCTCGGCTTTGCCTCGGCTCGAGCCTCGGCTTTAACTTGGCACGAGCATCGGCTTTTATTTGGCTAGAGCCTCGGCTTTACCTCTTCTCGAATTCCGGCTTTGTCTGGGCTTTACTTCGGCTTTACCTCGCCTCCAACCTCGGCTTTATCTCGGCTTGAACCTCGGCTTTATCTCGGCTTGAACCTCGGTTTTACCGTGGTTAAAACGAGGCTGGAGCCGAGATAAAGCGGAGGCCCAAGCCGAGGTAAAGCCGAGGTTCAAGCCGAGATAAAGCTGAGGTTCGAGCCAAGGTAAAGCCGAGGTTCGAGCCGAGATAAAGCCGAGGTTCAAGCCGAGGTAAAGCCGAGGTTCGAGCCGAGGTAAAGTCGAGGTTCCAGCCGAGGTAAAGCCGAGGTTCGAGCCGAGGTAAAGCCGAGGCCCGAGCCGAGGTTTAGCCGAGTTTCGTGCCGAGGTAAAGCTTAGGGTGGAGTTGAAGTAAAAATTCGATTGAAGTTTGCCGCGTATGGTCTAGGGACATTGTAACGCTTACTAGATTACAAAGCAGCACGCGCATGTAGACGCACAAGACCTCGCTACATAAGGCTTCCGGCACATAGAAACGATTGTACGCGAACCGACCCGAATGTTCCGGGCCCGGCGTCGAGTAAGTACACGCGTTCGCTTTATCAATTGAGTATTATACAAAGCGCTATACATGTACGGAAAATCTTATACACCTGGATGAAATTTCATGTCGAAAGAACAGCCACGGTGTTTCTGCCACTGTGAAAGTACCCTACGTGTCACGGTGTTCCTCTCCGCCGCTCGGGGTGCACCATGGCAGGCCGTGCAGGCGAGAACACCCGGCGACGCCGCCCATGTCACGCGAGGAGGGGCCGAGCTAATGCGAGCCACACCGCGAGCCAGTAGTGTTGCCAATAGCGCAACATGCCGCCGCTCAACCCGCCCGGTTGAACGTCGTAATGTCCGGCGGGCTAAGACCAATCCCGGCGGACCCAGCTTGGGACCCGCCGGCATTCAACTGCTTCAACTGTTGGTAAAACGGCCACAATCGAACGGGATGCCGTCGCCCCAATGTCAGGTTCTTCTGCTTCAACTGCAGGAGGCACGATGTCGACCTTCCCGAAGAGCGGCTTCGGCTCAGTGGAAGAGTGCTCGACTTAAGGGGGCCAGCCTGAGTTAAAACCTCGAAAAATAGATTTTAGTATAATTAGTCCGGTAATTATTATTTCAAATCTATATAAAAAAAAACTTTATACATCAAAAATATACATAAAAAGCAAAATTTTAGCATCTCCCTGGCTCCTATATTTTGATTTATAAGTGTGTAATATAACCACTGGTTTAAAGTATCAATTTTTGTATATCAACTCATGTCTGGCAGTTTTTCTCTGGAACGCATTGACCAAAATGAATGATAGAGTGGGGGAAATCTTGTTTATATATATTTTATTATATTATATATATATATATATATATATATATATATATATATATACCCAATTAATTTTTATATGTAGAAATATGTGAAAAATTTGGAAAAATCATTAAAAAATTATTCAAAGCTGTATGTTAATGGTAAAATTGAAATTTTTCAAAAATCTGCTCCGTTCACTTTCTGTAAATATATATAAACAAGATTTTCTCCACTCTCTCATTCAATTTGGTCAAAGCTTTCCAGCGAAAAACTGTCAGACATGAGATGATATACAAAAATTGATACTTCCTACCAGTGGTTATATTACACACTAATAAATCTAAATAAAGGAGCCAGGGATATGTTTACTTTTGAGGTATAAACGTGTTTTTTTATATAAATTTGAAATAATAATTACCTGACTAATTATACTAAATCTATTTTTCGAGGTTTTAACTCAGGCTGGCCCCTTAAGACTCAAGGGTCGCAGGTTCGAATCCACCTTTCAGCTGACCGAAGTTTTTTTTCTGAATTTCTTTCGACGAAGAAGAGCTCTGGGAGTGAGAATTTCTAACCCACCGACAAATCGGTGGCGAATTCGAGTTTTCAGGGCTTTTCAAAGTTGCGAGAAATGAGGGAAAAAGGCGAGTAAGCCTCAGGGTTTCGCTCTTACCCGAGGCAAACCGTGACTTCTCCTCCCTAGGGATGCGCTCGCCCATGCCTAGCATGAACTGGAGTCTCGGTGACACGGGCCTCAGGGGCTGCCAATCTCTCCGGCCGTGTTGAGAGCTGGTCCTACCTTTAATAACCAAGCCTCGGATGACAACAGCAGACGACCCACAGGCCAGTCTGCTCCAGCAACTTCCCCTACTCAGCCTTTTTTGGACGCTGCCACCTTTCGATGCGAGTTTTCAGGGTGCCAGAGAATTTTCTAGACGACCATCGATAGAGGGCTGCACCACCGACGCTTACACAAGGCCTGGTATGACCAACGTATCATCGCTGAGAGGCGGACATTTGGATGGACGCTCGAAAAATCCTCCCTACTCGCTCGTCGGGAAGCCGAGCTAAGCAGAACCCGTGCCCGTCCAATAAACCAGGCCTTGCAGCAAGCATTCCCTCACCGCACCATAAGAGCCATCAGCCAGCATCGACGCTCCCAAGCTCACAAGATCTTGGTCACTCAGTTCTCCAGCCAACTCCGGGTCCTTCCAGAAGGCATAGCTTCACCACTTCCATCACCTACATGGGGAGCAGAGCCGACATCGGGACAGAGGGAGCTTCTTTCTCTCCCCCAACCCCTTCCGCGAGTCCTCTGCTCATATACTTACAGAACTTGCCGAGAATCAATACAACCGGCTATCAAGCCGAGCGCCTCCACGATGTCTTGTGCAGCGCCAGTATCTCCTCCAAAAGTGCCATCTTCGAGCGGCTATCTCGTTCCCTACGAGATGTCTTTCCACCTGGCTCGCCCCACCAGCAACCCGCGGCGGTAACCCATCAACGGCAACAGACATGCAGGCAAGCCAGACGCAGAGAATACATGAGGTGTATCAAGAACATCCTGGGGGACATCGAGGATGCCAAGCAGCCACCTAGAGCTGCGATGGAGCCTTACTGGACAACAGTATTCACACAGCTTACCATGCCGGAATGCACACAACACCCCGTCCAGGACTCCATTGCGGTCCGATCAAACCAGAAGAGATCCACTAGATCCTCCCTGGCCGTTTCACCAAGGCCCGACGGTCTCACAGCTCGTCAGTTTCGAGCCATTCCACCGGGAATCATCGTCCGGATCTTCAAGCGCATTGTCTGGTGCGAGAATCAGCCCAAACACCTGGCCATCTCCAGAACAATCTTCATCCCCAAGAAATCTCAGGCTTCTCTGCCTAGGGAATTCAGACCTATCTCCATCTCCTCTGGCTTTGCTATGGTCTTCCATGAGATAGTAGCACAAAGGATAGACGCTAAAATCAAGATATATGATCAGCCGAGAGCCTTTCAAGCCGGGATGGATGGCTGCAGAGATAACACAGTGCTACTTGACGCCCTCCTGCGAAGCCGGTATAAACAATTCAAGCCCACTTTCGCTGCAACTTTGGACCTCACAAGAGCCTTCGACAGCGTTGAACATAGTGCCATCATGCTGGCAGCAGAAGCAGCTGGCATTCTAGCTCTGATCAGTAACTACCTCAAGAATCTATACGCTAGCAGTACCCCAAAGCTGTAGTAACTTTTAGGTCGTTACGCACATGCAGGGCTATACCTCCACCATTTACGAGCTTGTCCCTCCTATCATTCTGCTTCTCAGCTGAGCCCCGCGGTCGCGCTACACGAATACCAGCTATATTACACTTTTGAATTGTAGGTAGGACCGTGCTAAGTGCCACGAAAGCTATTTCCTTGACAATTTCCATGGAGGCGTCATAGTTTTGCTTCAAAATACCATGAATAATAACTTCGTGGCACTCAGCACCGTCGCCGAGCCCCACATTCTTCCCTCCGGTGCTCGCCTGAGAAGCAGAAGTATTAATTGCCGAGCCTGTACCTGGGAGAGCCTCGGAGTCATTATCGACTGCCTGTTCCGCTCTTAAACTAGGGTTACACGGATCCGTTATATATTTAATATTAAAACTATTATTATTATTATTATTATTATTTAGTGTGCGTTGAGCACTCGGCATTTTGTCCCTATTTGAATTTAAATGACAGCTCCTTTTTGAGAGTGAGGTTGTCCTCAAGTAGCATGTCATGAGCGCAGCTGCTGAGTACTAATGTCGTGGTTGTTGTTGACCGTGCTATCCTTAGTCAGTTGCAAGCTGGATGAGCCACTGAGGTTCAAAGTGAGTGCCTTCATACTTGAAGCGCTGTTGTTACTGTTGTTGTTAGTGTTGTCATTACTGCTGTTGGCAAATTTTGCGATTTGAACTACCGACGGCGATGGTGTGCACGTTAGATTGCACTGATTGGATTAGGTGTGCGTTATTGGATTGCATTGAGGAAGTAGAACCAAGGCAGGTGTCGCGCGAGACGTAGTGAAGCGGCTGCCAAGGACGGACCGGTAGCAGTAGGAAAATTCGGCTTTTACAGCTTTAACTGTTTTCACAAGTTTGCTCACTTCTTCACATACAGCAATGTCGCACATACCACTTTAAGCACTAGTTTATGCAGGACTTATAATAAAAAACTTGAAAATAACTATGCAAAAAACCCAAAAATTTTTGGAGCAGTACTGGCACACGTCAGAGGCAAAGGAAGACAGAAAATATTGGGAGGAAACCCTCTCAGCCCAACGCTTTGCAGCGCTTGCGCGAAAAGACGCGCACTTGTGCGAGCCCTGCTGCCCGAGCAGGTGAACGTGAGCCACCCCAACGGGAGTGAGTTTCAAGCCGGTTACGTTGCGTATGTGTATATCTCCTCGTCTGGCGCCTTCTAAATTCGTCGGGGAGATATTTTGGGTTTGGTGCGGGATAATATCGTTGCGCGCGCAGTTAATTCCGGATGCGCGGGCTTTTACCTTCGCGCGAAAATACCGTGTTGCAACTTCCTCCTAGAGGTAGCTTTGTGATAGTAATTTCTTATGTTGTTTTAAAAACATGTTATAATTGTTTCCCGAGGTGTTAGGAATCAAAATACATGGTTCTTGAAAATGTCTGAATGGATGTGTGTATGTATGTATGTGTGTGTATGTGTGTGTGTGTGTGTGTCTGTTGTGTGAGTGTTTTTTCGAAGAGGTGGGGAATCCTTTTTACGCACCATATCAAGAGCTACTCGGAGCTCCCCGTGTGTGGGGCTCGCCAAGTTGTTGGTGCAACTTCTCCGGTCAGATGGATAGACCAGATCCTATTGTATTATAGCAGGACCCCTATCCACTAAACTCCAACCTCTTTGTCTCCCGTAAGTCTAAACGAAACCTCTGCGGAACTACCGATAGGTATTACTTCGCGGGGGAGGCACTAGCTAATATGCTGTTCCTTCTTGCTATCGTTCCCTACATCCCCCAACCGATGTTAGTTGGTCGGAGGTTCAGGATAGGTTGCTTCCTTCTCTTCTTCTTTGTTATCGTCTTCTTCTTGCTGCATCGTCTAGTAGTCTTCTTCTTACGGCTTCGTCCGGTCATCTTCTTTTGTGTTCTTTCTCCATCACGGAGAATTCAACCCATCTACTCTTCTTGGGGAGTATGCGGATGTGTGCGGGCATCTTGTTATCCTATGGATAGTCTCGACACCAGAGTCTACGTTTCGCTTGGGAAGATTGGGCTCAGCCTGTAGTATTTTCATTTCCGTCTTTCGGATTTCCGTGTTTTGGGTTTCCTCTTGTTTTTGTTTTTGGCGTAGAAGGCCGCACATTTATAGTTTGCTACTATGTGATGGCTGTTTTTGTCCTTTCAGAACACAAGGGTCAGTGCGGATCGTTAGGGCACTGGGCAATTTTATGTCCTGCCTGACCACACTTGAGACAGAGGCTGGATCTATTGATCTCACTGGGGCAGTTGATCGCAATGTGACCTTAGTTCCAGCATTTGAAGCACTCTCTCGGTCTGTCTACTTCTTTAACTGGACAGTTAACTAGTCCGATTCAGATATTCCCACGTTTTCCTATAACTTTATGGGCTGTCTCCTCTGGCAATCTGACCAATGCAATCTCGGTCCCCTTGTAGGAAGGTCGCAGTGCCCTTATCGAATTTCTGGGTACTACAATGGCGCTGCCTGCTGCCTCCTGGAGGGCCGCTTTCACGTCATCTTCCGTGGTTGTCTCCCCCAGGTCTCTTATGGAGAGCTCTACCTCCTGAGGTCTTTCAGATATCTCCGCCTCATTGCCCAATACGCTGGCCACCTTTCTTTGTAGGGGTTCCAGCTTGTCTCCACTTTTCCGATCGAGGACTATCAGCAATTGATCGTTATTGGGCCTTCGTACCTTGTCAATGGTGTCCTCCAGCTCATCTTCTCGGAGACCTTCTTTGTACTTGTTTAATATATCAGCGTAGGATGCGTTATCATTGGCACTGATAAGAAGTGCCTTTGGTAGCCTTTTGTTTTTCCGCTGTCTGGGAGGGTTTCTTCTTTTTTCTTTTTCCATCTTCTTCTTCCCCGTAGCTTGCTTCCACTCCATTTCCTCGTGTTCCTTCTGAGGTTTCTCCTTCTATATCTGTTCCTTTCCAGGGAGCTGTGCCACTACCTGTAGAGCTTTTCTTCCTAGGGATGCTTTCTTTGTAGCTTGCGCTTCATCTGTCGAAAGCGGGGAGCACTCTTTCCTCTTTGGCGTGTTTTGGAGTGGGCTCTTCCAGACTGTCCCTCCTGGCGTCTGGAATAACTCTTTGCGGAACCGGCTGAGTTGCTGGACTTGCTTCTACACGGTCGATTTTAACCGGACAGGTCTCATTTTTTTCATTTTTAGTGTGACGACGGGTCAAAAATCCATTTTTTGATTGGGCCGATGCGTTTTTGTTTTATTTCAAATTTTTTATTTTCTCAAAATTTATTTTTGCTTTTTTTAATGATGGGTTCGAGATCTTTTAATTGGATGGGCCGCCTTCGAAGGAGAATTAAAATGTCTATATTTTTCGAAAAAAATAATTTTTCTAACTATCACGGTTCTTTTGTTATTAGCAAAAACGTGTTTTTTTTTTTAAAGCTTATAACTCCCAAACTAAACTGCCAATTTTTGGAAAAAATCCTGATAATGCAGAATATAAATAGCTATAATCTGTAGATTCTGCTGTTTAGTTTTTGCGAAAAAAATTTAAAAATAAAAAAAATGAGTTTTCTATATCCAACGATTACGAGAGTAAAATTGACTTAATCGGTTTAAAATTCCTTGTAGAGTTAGATTTTTTATAGTTCATGGTCGATTTCTTTGGATAAAATAATTAGTCTACAAATTTCATAGATATTTGAGGTTAACACTGTTATAACCTTTTTTTCAAATAGTAATTTCTTGAGAACGTCTCTATGTATCTGAATTGAATGGGTCGCATTAAAGAAAAAATTAAAATAACTTTATAAAAAAAAAAAAATTTCTAGCTATCACGGTTCTTTTGTTATTAATAAAACAGTAAAAGCTGAAAAATAAAAAAAAATAAGTTATGTATGTCCAACGATTGCGGTAGTAAAATTGCCTTAATCGTTTCAAAATTCATTGCAGAGGTAGATTTTGGATGGCTCTCAGCTTAGTTCTTTGAACAAAATAATATGTTTATAAATTTCAGAGATATTTGAGGTGTTATGTCGAGAATAATCAAATAGTGTTGTTTTTTTAGGCGGGAGCCTCTCATCGTTTATGATCTCACAGCGTTAGACAAATATGGCTAAGGAATGCCCCGAGTGATCTGCAAGTTGTGTGAGTCAAGGTCTAACAATGAAAGTCACACCCGAACTCACGTGCATTCATTTACTACGCGATTTGGTATAACTAAGTATATCAGTGTAGACTGGCCTTGAGTATACTGCTTAAGAGGAACCCGGTCTCCTTTGATTTTGGCCAATTACCGGGGTGCGGAGACCAGAGAATTTACTAAGATTTTGAGTTAAAGAACGTGGACGACAAATGAGAAATTCCGATTAAAACCGTATTCATTTTAAGACCAATTCACATAATAGAACTTACAATTTATGATCGCTCGCAGGCTTCTTTCCATGCGCTCCCACAATCAGTGGTTCCGGAAAACAGAGACAGAGAAAGAGAGAGAAAGAGAGAGAGAGAGAGAGAGAGAGGGAGAGAGAGAGAGAGAGAGAGAGAGAGAGAGAGAGAGAGAGAGAGAGAGAGAGAGAGAGAGATTATAATTGCTGCTGGTCCTGGTGGTGAACAGATGACTTCTGGATGATGGGTGGTGACTCGCTGCACGTGCGTAGGCTAGGGTAAAGACGGCTAAGTCCCCGTCGTTGTATTACCCAAGATTCTCTAAGTCCAAGAGACTAGCGAGGGCTTCTTTTTCTTAGTCCTCCTTTGTGGCTCCTCCGAACGATATTTAGGCAGAGACCCTTTTGTCTTTTTTATTTCCGCGTTCTCTCGCACAGCGCTTCACCCTTTCGAAAAGAGTTGTAAAAACTGTCTGAACCTCGAGGCTCGCGTCCTCTTCATATTTATACCCACACGGCTCCATGTTTTTTGCAGCATCTCACGATGTCCACCCCCGAGCCTGCGAACAGCTGTTTTGGGGCGGTACTCACGGATACACCTACGTTTCCATGTGTTAGAAAGCCGAGGTATCGATGATTGACAGCAGTCGCCTCCAGATACTTGCAGTCCGTGAACTGGTCACTTCGACTCATAAAAAAGGATTCTCACCGTGGAGAACCGCTGCTCGTGTCAAAATATATTTTATTGAGCGATCCTATATTTTTTGTCGCGGCGATAATTATGTGTGACCGCCTCGACTCTTCTGCTTACTCCCACGCTTAGTCTTGGCTTCTCGTCTTTCCAGTTTTTTTTGCTTTTCATGACATTTCGCTGATTTACTCTCAGTGCTCTCGTACTTTCTTCTTTCTTCTTCTCTCCTCTCTCTCTCTCTCTCTCTCTCTCTCTTCATTCTACTTTGGCACTCACTTTTTAGTCCGTACTGACCGCTTTTTTTACTCCTTGGAGTAATTTCCTTGTAGAAAAGGGGTCCCCAGACGGCACTTAAGCTCCTAGCCCAAAAACTGGAGGCATTGCGCTCCAGTTTTATGTGCCGGGGAACTTTTCCTAGACACGCTGACGCCCTAACCTCACTTGTCACCGAGCTTGCGACGAGCACTTGGCATCACGCATCTACCATCGTCTACCATCCGGCTTCACTGCTATGAGCCTGCTTCAAGCGTGACCATCACTGCTCACTGCTCTGCTGTACCATTGCATCGCGGCCCCCCATCTAGCTGCACTTCCAGTGCATCACCTGCACCCCATCGGCTGTTCACTCAGCCCTTCTTCTGCTTTGCCGCAGGAGCTTGCCGCCTGCTCAGTGTCAGCTTTGAGGAGCAGACTAGCTGTGCATCGTCGTCTGCTGGTCCTCCCACGACCCTCATCAGCTGATATATATTAAACAAGCTTTTTGCGTCAGTCAGCGTTTTCCTTACTTCTGCAATGCGTAGCTCATTTCGCACAGCTTGAGCGCGAGCTAAGCGCCCTCACTGCTACGGTCTGCTATCGCGCACGCCTGTGGTCTTTTTACCCGTGATCTACCTTACCGGCTGTTGCCAACTTACCAAGTGAGTTTACCCAGTTACCATCGGGCACGGCGGTAATTTTAAACTAGTAATTTTAAACTCGTACTTTTAAATTTGTAAATATGTACTTTTAACTTGTATTTTTTAAGCACGTGAACCCTTATTTTAAACTCATACTTTTAAACTTGTGCGCAGCTACTTCGTATGGCCTTAAGAGCGTTTTCAAGCGTATGACTTAGTATTAGCTAGTATTAACTTAGTTACTAAATGTGTGTAACCCAGTGCGCTAAATGCTATTCTAGCATTAAGAAAGAATTTTCGACCTGCGACGAATGCAATAAGACGTATTATCCGAGCTGTGCACGTGCGTATCTGGGTTCGAAGTCAGCTCGGGGGTGCTGCTTGACGTCGTTATCTAAGTCACCCCAGGGGTTTGAGAGTCACGACTATGTATTCGGCCAGTGGACATAGTATGCCATCCGATCCCCAGACACCGCTTTTTTCTTTTCCGGACGGATTGACCGTGCCGCAGCAACATCAGCAGGCAGCAACAGTTCCGGTGAATATGCCGATAAAGCTCCAGCAACATAAGCAGGCAGTAGCAGTTCCAGTGAGCACGTTGATAGTGCCGCAGGAACATCCGCAGGCAGCAACAGTTCCGATGAGCATGCGGATAGTGCCGCAGCAATATCCACAGGCAGCAACAGTTCCGGTGGGCATGCGGATAGTGTCGCAGCAACATCCAAAGGCAACAGCAGTATCGGATGAAATGTCAAGGTTCAACAATCTAGATAGTGAAGCCAAGATGTCTCGGATGTACGAGTTTATGTTCACGCACATGAAGGCATTAGAATCTAGGTTAGTCGACGTTGCTAGAACCACAACAGAGCGTTTTAGTCAGGTCGAAGCATGTCTACAGGCTCTTGAGCAGCGGGCAGTTCAAACGGTTCGACCCCATGAGTCAACTGCGGAAGTTCTCATTTCGGGTTTGCCCATTCGAAGTCAATTACCATACCCGAAAATCGTAAACCATATTTTTAACTTCATTGGAGCTACACGATTATTAGATGACATTATTAGTATTAGAAAGCTGAATAGTGCTAGAGAGAGTGAGAGTTCAGGCACTTCTAATCACGGAACCGCTGCGCCCGCACATTTCTTGCTCATATTGCGATTTAAATCCGTCCAAGTGAGAAATGAAGCCATGAGGCTTAAGATTCTCAGAGGGAATATCGCTGTCGTTAATATCTACCCCGATCTGCCAGAACTTGCAAAGAAGAAAGTCTTTCTGAACGAATTTCTGGATTTCTTTCATTATCATTTTAGGAGATTTCAACGTTTGCTTAGGGATACTTTCCACTCTCGAAATATTTTCGACGCTATTAATGAACGCTTCCTATATTTATTCCCGTACAGAGCCACTAAATTTAGTAACAATGCTGCAACGTCTATTGATCTTGCGATTGTGGATAGTTCATCTAAGCTCGTTTCATTTACTAAAACCGACTCTCCGATTGCGGCAGGGCATCTAGCGATTAATTTAGTATATAAGTTTGTAAAGGATTAGCCTAGTAATAAGACTATAACATACCGTAATTTTAGAAACTGTGATAAAAAAAAGATTTTTGAAGATATTGTTAGTGCCATATCTGTGATCCAGCTATGAATAATAATTTTCCTGATCTGTCTAGCTTCGTTAGTTATTTTATCAAAGTACTTCAGCATAACCTTGATCGTCACGCTCCGTACGTTACTAGTACTATGTTGAGACGCTTAGCGCCATGGATAACAGCAGAGATAAAAAAGCTCTGTAAAGAGAGAGATGTACTATACAAGCGTGCGCGGCGTCTCGGTTCTGCTGAATTGCTTATGCAGTATCGTACCAAGCGTCGCGAATTAAAAGAAAAAGAAAGTGATAGTGCTCGCATCTGGAGTATATTGAGAAAGGAGGGACTAACGGTTAATAAACATAATTTGAATTGCAGCAGCTTTACTGTGAATGAGTTGAACTCGTTCTACAGTGCTGTTTCGCGCACTCCCCTTGCCCTTTAAGCTCTCTTGATGCAATAGTCGCACCCATACAAGATATCAATGACAGTGCACTGTCGTTTCAACAAATAGTCACCGCGGATGTCTACGAAACTGCATGATTGCTATCTATCAAATCTAAAGGAGAGAGCCCTGATGGTCTACCTTAGAAACATCTTGAAAGTCTACAGCTGCCACTACTGCCTTTTTTACTTAAAATATTTAACAGTTCAATCAACGCAAATACTTATCCCGATCTCTGGAAGAGAGCGTTATTTATTCCACTAAATAAATGCAATAATCCACAATCAGTCTCAGACACACGACCTATCGCAAACCTGTGTCATCTAGCAAAAGTATTTGATAAAACCATAGCCACCCAGATCTCGCAACATCTTGAAACCATTCTCTTCTTTCTCCTTTTCAATTTGGATTTAGATCGGAACATAACACCCAGTCAGCACTTCTGTATTTCACTGATATGATACGTTATGGTATCGAAAACAATCTGGTCACCCCTGCAACGCTGTTCGATTTCCGAAGAGCGTTCAACTCGATTGATCATGAGGCACTTTTGACTGAGTGTAGGAATATGAGATTTTCAGCTAATGCTATTAGATAGGTGCACTCATACATAGCCGGTCGGACTCAAGCAGTAGTTTGCCACGATGTGTCAAGTACTACAAATTCTCATACATTCTCTTTGTCGACGACTTGCAACTTTTTATACAGTTTCCAGCTAATCCTATATCATCAGCAATCGCCCATTTGACGGAGGATACGAGTAATGTTTCTAGATGGGCTAGTGATCATGGTTTGCAATTAAATCCGAGCAAAACTAAACCTATAATCATCAGCAGTACTCCAAATTTAGTATTTTTGGCTAATCAGCGATTACCATCAGTTGTCGTCGATAACTACCCCGTTGAATACGTCAGTCAGATTAAAAACTTGGGTGTAATTATGACCACAGAGCTGACCTGGAATGCGCACATTCGCTCGGTTTCCTCCAAGGTAAGCTTAGGTAGCGTGCGTGGCTAATTCCGCGTGTTGTAAAAAAGTTATTAGTACAGGTACTAGTCATTTCGCATCTCGATTATGCGTCCCTTGTTTATGATAGTATACCAGGATACCTTAAACTTAAAGTCGAGCGTCTCGCGAATGCGGGCCTTAGATACATTGATAATCTTCGTCGTGATACTCACATAACTCCTTATAGATCAGAATTGGAATGGTTGAAAGCATGCGATCGGCGTAAATACTTCCGGGGTTGTTTTACGTTCCGTATCTTAAATTCTCAACGTCCCCTGTATTTTTACCAAGCATTGTCGGGACAATTTATGCCTTTACGCCGATCCGAACGTATACAATCTTCATCTATTAATATCCCAATTGCGTGGACCGAGACTTATAAGAACTCAAGAACAATGGTCTAAGCTCCCGAGTGATGTCATCAATGCTTCAAGTTTCTACATTTTCTCAAATAATCTTATGAAGCATTTCAGGGCGTCACAGTTATGGGCTCATATGATAAGATTATAAGAGATAAAGACTTAGATGATAAGATTATTATATAAAGCTCGTCTTATTGTTATATTATTGTAAAAATGTTATAATATTATGCATCGTTACTATTTTATTACATGTATATTTTATTTTGAAGTTTAATTAATTTGTAAAAAATATTGTATGAAATTGTTGTTGCGCCATTCGGCCTTTTCCTTGGCGAATAAAATTGTTATCAATCAATCAATCTCTCTCTGTATCTTTTCCTTCCTTATGGAGAAAGCTTTGTAACGGTGAAAAAAATTTCAGAAAAAAAAATGTTCAAAAACATGTTGTATGGCGATACATGTGTATATTATTTGATTCTGTGTGTGTGTGTGTGTTTTCTTTTTTTTTTTATTCGAAGAGGTGAAAAATGCCTTAGCGGCACCGTAGGAAGCTATGCGGAGACTTCCCGTGTGTGCGACAGTGCCATGTCCGGCACCACCCCACTAAAAAAC
>JAPYZO010003306.1:0-12925 GCA_030522905.1 Torymus flavipes
CTAACTGTTAACTATATTGCATAATAAAACATAGATTTCATTAAAATTTGTTTTCACATTTTGTAATTTTTTTTTCATGACAATTATTTAAATATTGCAGGATTGTTCATTCCACTTATCTTGCAGCAAAGCACATTTTATACAATTACCAATAGTTTGAAATCGATAAATCGAAAATTTGACAAATACTAATAGAATCTTCGTTTTTAAAATTTAACAATGGCTTGTCCCTTTAAATGACTTATATATTTAATCAGTAAGGACTTTTTATTTGATTTCAAAGAATTTTAATCTACTTTCACCGCAAATTTTCATACTTCCCTTACATTTTGTATACGGCCTTTCAATCGATGCAGCTCCATCAAAGCTACCTCTAACGAGTCTCTTCTACCGTCTGTTTTCAGAGGCAGGCTTGGGCCAAAGTCCGCAGGGTGTATAAAAGAGCGGTGGTGCCCTCACCGTTCCCAATCTCGCCGTTTCTCGTCGTCGTCGTCGTCGTCGACCTCGAATCGTCGCTATATCATCGAGCACAGGCAGAGAGAAAGAGAAGGAGGAAGAGAAGAGAAGATTGTATCGTCGCGTAAGCCATAAGAGAGACAGAGAGAGAACAAGAGAGAGAACACATAAGATGAAAAAAAAATTTCGCCACGCACAATGTCGCACACACGTGCCTGCGCGCTGCGACAATAGTAACAGCAACGACGGCGGCGGTAGCAACGAAAAAGCGACACAGGGGCAAAAAAATTCGCAGGAAACGAACGTCCTAGTTTCACGCGCGCGTACGCGTTTATTCGCCATTGCGATGAAAAAAAAGGAAACAGATAGAGGGAAAAGGATAGAAGTGGTAGAGAGAGAGAGGGAGGGAGAGAGAGAGAGAGAGAGAGAGAGAGAGAGAGAGAGAGAGAGAAACGGAGGACGTAAACAAAATATTTTTTAACGACCAATTTTTTTTCCGTTTGTATAACCGAGGGCAAAAAGAAGGATCGAGAGGATGGGGTAAAAACAAACTACTGCGAGCTCACATATCTTCCAAACGTTATTTCATATCGCTGCGCGCGCGTATTGCCGCAACATTTGCGCTCTTTACCTTTATACACGAATCTTCTATACATTTTTTCGAAACGTCTTTTTATCACTGTGTAGTTGAAGCAAGATTGGAGAGAGAGAGAGAGAAAAGAAAAGGGTGGGATGGCATGCCGGGTCTATTGAGCTACTTGTCGACGCGGGAGACAAGAAAAGCGGAGAGATAGAAAATGAGAGTGGTAATCGCGACCAAAGCTACGAAACGACAAGATCCACGCGATGACGGCAAATTGTTAGGAGAGATTGGAAGATTATAGAAGTAAACCAAATTGTAGATGTAATTTACGAGCGTGGGAGAGTTGTAAGGAGAGTGCGTGTGCATGATGACTACGTATATAATAAAAAAAAAGAATACACACACACACAGAAACACGGAATTAAAACACCTAAACACACACTTACACCTAACTTTGAATGAAAAGAAACAAAAAATGTTTAATGTGTGTTTTGTGAAATATTTTATCAAATTATCGCAGAAATCATGTTGTAGGGTTCAAGCTTTGCAAGTCGCAGCGATTTGCAACATCTGTCTCGTCGCGTGAATGCAGCAATGCGATAACGAGCGATTTTTACAATCGTTGGAACGATCTTTAGGATACGTAACGTGACGATCGTTGTTTCCGCCGTGGGGATATACGACAATTTTACTTTTACACTGCTTTTATTGTACAATACTGTTGTCTTTTTCTACGTGTATTTTTAACCTGCCCTCGTAGCTATTAAATACAGGAAAATCGGTATAAACACAGCACAAAGTCAATCATTTTCCAGATTTAACAAAAAAAGGGGCCGCGAAAAGAAAAATGCGGTAAGTTGTCGCGAGTTGTTCGATTTGTACCAGGTTTTTATCCGCATTTGTTTATATACACGATCAACCATTGCTACAGTACACGCGAAATTCTATACGGTATTGACTGTTTCAACTTCTCGTGTGTGGACGTTTTCTGGGAAATACAGTAGCGTTCGTATACGCGATGTCTGCGCAAATGTCGGGGATTTTTTTTTATCTGCGTCGCGCGGAACTAGCGAGTGAATGAGACGTGATACAGTTCGCGAGGTTCCGTAGGGATTAGCGCTGATACGCCGCAAGCACATCAACCGTTTCAGAGAATGCGTTGCTTTTAGACTGACTTTCTCTATATTATATACTCCGGTATACTCTCCAAGAAACGAACTAATATTAGGAGTGCGCGTCGACTCTGTTCTTGACTTGCGCTACTTTATAGACTTCGATGATTCTAAAGTTTTGTATATTTCGTTGCACAACGTGAAAGATTTGACGGTGTAACACAATGCAAATATTTGTAAAAGCGTGAACTCGACGCACCATTCGTTCATTTCACAATGATGTTTACGCCGCTCTTCGAATCACGATCATTCCGAAACGAAATAGATACACGATGATTTGTAATAAGAATTTCTGGTCCAAAATTCGAATTCTAACAATGTTTCCAGTACAAGCGACGATTTTTGTAACTACAGTAGTAAAAAAATAAAAAACGAAAAAAAAAATATATATTAAAAAAATTTCTCGTTTCACCAGGGAAACTAGAATCGTACTTGACAATACTTGAAATACTTTGTAAGAAGGTGTAATCGTAGAAAAATCGCATGTCATCCTTCACTCATCGACGACGCATATCATTGCTGTTTTTATCTCGCATCTCTCAAAAACACAAAAACGTATGGAAATTGAGGCTACACGCGCGAATAACAAAGCAGAGGGAGAATTACACGAACGCGGCGTATCCTCAGATTCACGACGAACTCTCTGAAACGCATAACATATTTGTAAAATACTTGTATTTACCACTAGCCGTTCAGCTTTGTGCCGTCTTTATAGAAAATTATGAAAGCGATTAAAGAATAACAAGCGTATAAATAAATTAATGAATATATAAATAAATATATATAAATAAAAAGTATATATAATATATTATAAATGAATTTAAATAACGAAGCATTAGAGAGCGAACATTAACTAACAACTCTGAAAAAAAAAAACGCTAACAACCCAAAAAAATCCAGAATTATCTTTATTAGATATACATGTTATGACAGCTATTGATTTGAAAAAAAAAAACGTGTCTTGTACATAACGCTGTATAATTATCCTTGATACCGTAATGCAAGATATCACTATCCCACCAATCCTTTGAACCGTTGACAAAATATTTCTGAACAAAAGCTGTTGTTTCACTCTTCATTTACTGATAATGAATAAATTTGGAATTTTTTACGGTGGCGCTTGTGTGTTCGTCACGATTCAGAAAAGAACCTTCGATTCATAAGTCTCAGCTTATCATACTATAAACAAAGAGCAAAACATTTCTTACGAAGATCAGCAGCCCTCATCGACGTTGTTGTTTTCCAACTGATTGGCCTCGCTGGCGTTCGAACAACCTATGGAGAACTATGACTTCAGTCACGATTTCACGTATTAGTACGATACTTCCTCGCAGATATGCAGCAAAATTTTCATAAGAATTAGATTGATCGATGAAGATGTAGATGATGATTATTGTAGAGTGTAACAGAGAAAAAGTGTGAGAGAAAGAACAAGTATGTTGCTTCCTTGAGTGCGTGCCTAGGAAAAGGTTTGTTGTCGTTGATATGGATCTGTAAGTAAATAGGTAAGATATCCGCAGCAGTATTACTGTTCGGATACACGGAAGCTAGCTCTTAAACTGCCACGAATAAAAATATAAAATGATTAAAAACGATAATGAGAATGCGAATGGATCGAGCGAATAAGCAATTTTGTAATCTATGAAAGGAACATTTCAACGAAGTGACAGTTTGGATATAGACATTTATGACGGACTTTATCATCAGTATAGCTGTCCACAATCATCAGAAATAATTGCTATCATATTTCCTTGAAGAATGAACTTACTATTTCAATTTAAGTTATTAAGTTTCTTTACGATACACAAATCAGGTGAATTTATAAAATCAAATTCTAATCTCTTTTGAAATCATTTAAGTATCAGCATTCGAAGGATACGGAACGATTGACACATCCATAATTTTCTTCTATTATTTAAACTTAAAGTAAAACTTAATTTTGTAAATCAAAGCTTATTCGACCGATGACTCGCGGTATGTAAAAATATAGTAGTTCAAAGAGTAATATATAAAATATATATATATAGGGCTTAGCAAAATGTATGGTATACTAGAGTCAAGTTGGATTACAAATATATATGTTATTTTTTTTCTAATACGCATTTATTACTCTATCTCTTAGTTTAAAACAAGAGTCTAATTTATGTTCATTAAAAAATTGTGTGTTAAATATAATCGAAATGAATTCTTTATTGATATTATGCATTGCTTTTAAGTAAAATCATGAAACAATGGATTAGGTACTCGTAAAAATACTTTTTAAGTATTTGGAAGGTAATCGTGTGACAAATTGGGATAATTTTTAGGATGGATATAAGTATTTGTGCAAGGCATAGGTGTAAATATGAATTAAAAATGTTAAAGAAATTTTCATAACAAAGAGCAAGGTAAACTGGAACAAAATTAGAGACGTGTGTGAAGACATTGATGGAATACATAAATTGGAAAAAATATGAAGTGATAATCTGTTTCTATACATACAAGTATAACAAGTATAACGTACTAATATAATAAAAATCATGAAAATTATAATTATTGTTTAACTAAAATGTGATCTTGTACATCTTAGAAACTGCGTCATTTAACAGTTAATAAAATGTCACTATTCCATCGACCGTTGCATCTTACAAGTCATACATACAAGGTAAGAGGAAACAGCAAAACAAGCGCCAATCGTCCCAAGCAAATCATTTGTACGTATAAATGTATAGAGGATAGTTTCGTGCTGCTGCAGCGGCAGTGAACCGTAGTCATTGCAAATTAATGTTGTCTCTAACGAAAAAAATTTTACAAACGTTGCGTATCTAAAGATGTAGATTAAAACAAAGAACATCCTTTTAGAGAATCAATTACAGCCGCTGGTAATGGCTGTATTATATGCATATATATACTTCATCAATTATCATGATCTTTGTTTGCTTGAACGGTATTGTGCTATCGGTTTGAGTGAGGACGATGAATAAAGCTGTATAAAGAAAAATGTTCAACAAAATTGAAAATGAATGTAAATTAGCCTACATTTGACAATTATATTAAGGCAAATTATGCTTTACTCGTCCGAAAAGATTTCATAAGTCCAGCTTTTTCCATCATCTTCCTTGTAAAGAATCCAAGAAATACGCAGTTTAACAATAAAAATCATTTGAAAACAACTAAATTTATATAAATATCTAAATTTAGGGCACTCTTGGTGAGTTCCAATCGTTGCTGGAAATAAAATCATAAAATTACCAGTGTTGCAAGCATCTCTAGAAATGCATTTCCAATCTTTATAGAACTCTATGTTTTTAACTGTATTTTTCTTTAATTGTAAACTATTATTTTTCAATTTTTAATTAATATTCTGAAGAATGAAAATTCATAAATGTTTGCGGGAACCAAAAACGTTTTTTACACCAAATTATAAAGGCAAGATAAAAAAATCTTTGTAAATCGTGTTATTTTTTAAACTAATTAATATTTGAAAAACGAGCCAACACGTGTGTACGATGAAAACATTGATTTAAAGAGTACTAAGGAAACAAAGAAAATATTAACTCTAAATCTAAAACTCTTGAAAACGAGAAAAAATGTTTAAAAAAATATAGACAGGTAAAAAATGTTTTCCAAGACCTGTAAGTCAAATGTTACCAGTTAAGTAACGTTTAAAATATATTTCATATGTGAATGAAAAAGTCAATATACTAAAATATGAACATTTCATCTTCTTACTTATACGTAAGAGCAGAAAAGTTAAGGCCGTGGACTTATTAATTAACTACCACTGGATGCCGTAAATCATTAATTAATATTGCAACTACAGCAATAATATTCTGAAAACTTTTACTTTCATAAAGAAAATATACTCAAAATTTTTGTTTAACGACTTAAATTACAATCATTGTGTAATGCATACCTTACTACATCGCGATGATGCTCTAAACAATAGTAGTTTTTCTAATAACTAAATTTTTCAATAGTCAACGAGAGCAGGTCAGCAATAATTTCAATCTTAAAATGAATTTTACAAAAATGCGTGATTGAAATCGAAAACATAAGAAATCAATTCTATCCTCACTATTTCTATCTTAAATATTATCTTTAAGTAAACATTAAGAAACTGTTCGAAACGATTTTATGAAAAAATAACAAAAGACCTTTTGTACTTTATTATGTAATAAATAATGTATTTTTAGTGAAACTGTAACAATATCAATCGCTCTCAATGTAGCAAGTACTCATCGTACATACTTTCATCCTTTACATCTTTCGAGAAATATCACGATTACAAGTAGTTGAGAAATGAGGAAACCATAAAAGAAAAAAAACTTTGTACTACTTAATCGCAAAACAATCTGCCTCTAAAGAAACAATTTGCTAAAAAAGTGTCTTGATGATGCATTGAAACCTTGTATTGAATTAAAACCATGAATGTCGCGCAATTTTAGCGAATGTCCCTAAAATATTTTGCAAGGAGAATTTAGAGGCAATAAATGTGCGATGAGCGAAATAAAACAATAAGTGATGGGAAACAATAATGATAATTTTTCATACTATTTTTACTTTTATTACTACTGTCGCTACCTATGATTGTAATTGCTATTCTCATCGTGTAACTATATATTTACATATACATATACCAACGTGAACTTCACACATACATACTGAAACATAACGAAAAAAAAACGTAAAAGTAAATAAATATACCTACACACTAGAGTTTGTATAGTTAGTTGTTTGCAAGGCAAGCACGTGAGTGTAGCGATGACGTTGATAAATCGTGACACTAGTAATTAACTAAATAAACGAGAGAAGGACAAATAGAATCGATATGAAAGAGCGCGTACGTATGGTTAGAAGAGTATGATTGATGGAAATACCTTTTTGCCCCTGAATGTATGTTTTCTGTTTTCAGAGTGAAAAGTGCTGAGCAAGCTACTGTTTGATTGAATCATTGACTTAGGCCCTTTATATTTGGTAACTTTGTATACATATTAACACTCAGTGAATCATTTTTTTTACACAAGTCAATGGACCAAACTACGTTATTACTTCAAGTTCTTTATTATTTAAATTATTATTTTATTATATATACATAACAATGAAAAATTTAACGAGGCGCACAATGATAAGTCGATCCATAGTTTTCGTATTTAATAAGCTTTTGTATACGAGCGATGTTATCGAACGTCTAGTGAAAATTGAATTGCTTAGTGGGGATGACCGTTTTCATACATCTCTGCAAGCATATAGTTTAGTCGAAATTTCAAAATTTAATTGTGTATGTACTAAAAAAATTTCTTAAACTATGCGTCTAACGCAAATCGCTTTTGATGTCAACTTTCCGATTGGCTTAGACAAAATAATGAAGCCACAAAAATAAAACTATTATAAACATTTCGAGTTTAATTTTTGGAAAAAAAATTTTAATTTAATGCGGTTGTGTTTTTATTAGCAAGAAAACTTAGGTATGATAAAATAATTTTTTTTTAGTAAGATCGCTATTACGTCAATTTCTAATATTACAATGAAGATATTAAATTGGATTTAAAATAGTGTACATATAAATATTGGACGATACTTTTCTTGAACTAATTCTTTACAACCACCTGAAAAAGACATGTGTACTTATATTTGCTCTGAGATGCTGACAATAGTTCCAAAAACAGCGGAAGATTATTCGTACAAAAAGCAACTACAAGTTACAGGCGTGAATAAGATATCATTGTCATTGTCATGAATCGCTTTTGTGTGCGTGGCAAGCTTTAAAGATGCTTAAAGAACGTCGAAAACATGATATACGACAATTAACTACATATTTTTTGTATATTGTGTGAGTATCGATGACGGAATTGCGTCGGCAGTGATTGAGACAGTGGAACACTATCCTGTACGACCTTTTGTATGTCATCTCTTCCATATAATTTGACAATTCACTTAGTTGTACTTACTTATTCGAAATCAAAATCATTAAATAAACCAAAACTAATAAAGATATGAACAGTAGTTCTCGTGATGTTCGAAGTTCAAAGCACGACAAAATTCTATATTGAAAACTATTTTGATGGTTCCAAGCGTTACTGTAAATGAGTTTGATATTCGCAATAACCTTTTGTAAAAGTAGTGAGCAAGGCTTTGGTTACGTATCCAATCGTATTCAAACTTGTCTCCGCGCATATCACATATAATATCATGTTGCAAGATTTATCTTGCGAAGCCTCTATTTCGAGCTATTTCAAATTATGAAGCCGTGAAAAATAATCTCTTAGAATATTGGTTTGAATCACATATCCCTTAAACAATATCGTGGAACTTCATAATTATCTGTATAGCAATAAATTTTAGGTATGAATAATAAAAAAAGGAATAATTTTTAATATTTTTATTCCCACGTATTTAATAATTTTAATAGAAAAATGTTTCATATTTACAATAGCACGAAGTCTGTATGGATTCGCAAGAAAAGAGTACGGTAATTGGAGTATTTACTCGCTATTTTGCGTAGTAATGATATATAGCAGATAAATAATATCTCTGAAGGATTGCTACTTCGTGAAAATTTTTAAGATGGTATGAGAATTTCCAATGCTGACAAACTGAAGACGAAACCTGACAGTTGTATGAACCGTGAAATTGCAAATATCTAATATCCGTAAATATCCTGTATACCACAGCAAAAAAATGATAATCGAAATATTGTAACCTTTTAGAGGTATATGGGTAGAAAATTACCTAATCCCATACAATTTAGTTTGACTATTGATTTGTCCATGTGTGTTCGTTAAAAATGTTTTTTTAGTAATAAAAATGTTTAAAAATCAAACAATATATTGTTAAATTTTTTTACCTTCTAAATTGTTTATTTTTGTAATTATACTAAAAAGTTTGAAATAAACTTTTTTTACGCACATAATAAATATCAAAACTTATTGCTTGCATTAAAAAAAAAAAAAAAAAAAATTCATAACTAATGTACGTTTGTTGGATTTAAATTTAAACAAATGTAGTTTTAAAAATTAAGTTCTTTTTAACGCAAATTTTTATAATTATTATACACATAAGTATTATTATATACTAGCAGCTACGGGAATTTTTTTTAAATTGAGTTTTATGTCACTACTTGATGAGCACAATATACTAAGACAATCAAATTCCATTGGTATTAAGGTCTCCTTACAAGGAGAAAATTCGAACTTTGATATTAAATGTATCAAACCTAATTTTGTTTGCAACAATCCAAGCCGCATTCCTGAAAATTTTTATATACATATATATTATAATATTGTAAACATTAATATTGTTTTCGCTTCTTATTTTAAAATATATAAATTTTTACCAATGCAAATCCTAGGTCCATCTCCAAATGGAAAGTAAGTATTTGGTTTAATGCTACGTTTATTTTCAGGTGAAAATCTTTCAGGGTCAAAAACTTGTGGCTTAGGAAAGTAATTGGGATCCATGTGCATTGCATGCATTGGAATTAAGACTGGAGTTCCTGCTTTTATGCTTAGCTTTGTGCCAGGAAATTGATAATCAGTTTCTGCTCTTCGGTCCAAAAATGGAAGGATGGGGTACATTCTCAGAGTTTCCGCAACCACCATATCTAAATATGGCAGAGAAGACATAATCTGAAATCATACGTACTAGTTTAGATGGTAAACTAATAAAGCATTTTTAATTGAGATAATGAATAAAATCTTGATGGAAGAAATGAAAATTATTAAAACATTTCATACCATGTCATACGTTACTTTGCCATCACTTTTTTTTAATTCTTCTATTATTTCTATCCTCAATTTATTCTGTACTTCTTTATTTTTGGCTAATTCGTATAAAGTAAATGACATTGTTGAAGACGAAGTTTCGAATCCACCAGTAAAGAAAATTGCTGCTTGTGCTACTAATGCGTCACCTTCCAATTCTAAAATATTAAATAAGTAAATATGACAATAAAATATAAAATAAGAAAATAAAATAAAATTATACATTTAAACATTAAACATGGTACAGTATAATTGTAAAACAGGTTTTTTATAACTGAGTGCGTAAAACTCGTAAGTGTTTTTTTACGCATTAGTGAAAAAGGGTGTACTTTACGCACACTAAACAGACATCTAAAGTCGAGTTTTACGCACTCAGTTATAAAAAAGATTAAACGCAACACGTTCCCAAAGTAGGCGTCGTGTACGCTCGCTTCGCTCGAGCGACAAACTATACCCGTACAAAAAACGCCTACTTTACGTACTAGTTGCGTAATGTACTATTTTGACACTTTATGCACGGAGTGTCAAAAAATATTGTTCGATGTACACGCTAAAACTGATTCTTTTACAAGTGTGAGTTTGTCGCCCGAACGAAGCGAGAGTACCGCGCTAGTATCGAAAAGTATTATTAACTTACTTTGAATGTTATTTGAAGAGTCTTCTTGTTCTTTTTTTATATCTACTAATAGGTCAATTAAATCTCCTCTTTTTCCACCAGACTTCAATCTTTCATTTATTGCTTCCCAAAAAACAGTTCTAAGAAAATTTGACGCTCCTTTACCAAATATTTGAAAACCAAACAATCTAACGAACATCGGTATCAATATGGTTGAAAATAATTCTATATGACGCTTGTATGTCCGACTAAATATATCTTTTCCAACTTTACGTAATAAAGCTTCAGGATCTAATAAAGCATTGAATTTCATCCCATAAGCTGTTAATCCAATAAGATCAGTTGTAAATTTTGCACAAACGTCTTTAACTTCTATTGCACGTCCTTCGCCTAAAATATATCTGTATTATTTATTGTCAGTTTCCCAGAAACGAATTACAATGCTATATTTTTTTCAAAAGTATTTACTTAAAATATAACTTCTTAAAAATATACTGCCAATATTACCTTCTAATTTTAATGAATCCAGGTAAACGTCGAAATCTTTATCTATTTCTAGCATTAGTTCGAACATCTTTTTCAACCTTCCAGTAGTGAAAATGGGTGACAGTTTTTGTCTAATATATCTCCATTCCGGATTTTTCACGACAAAAAGATTCATTTTTCCGACAATATCTGTTTTTTGAGACATTGCATTTCTATCCGGGAAAACATTAAAATCTTTAATTAATACACACTTTATTAATTCTGGATCACGAATTAATAGATGAGGCGTATCTAATACATAATAGCCTATGTATTGTTCATGTTCTCCAGCTTTATACACTTCTTGGAAAAAGTTCATGAGGGCTTTTTTAGCAAAAATACACGGGGCCATATTTCCAAAGAATGCCGTAGGCGAAACTTCTTTAACGCCACGTTTTTTCCAATAATTAAAATTTCGATTAAAGTACAAATAAATACCAACAAAGGTAGAAAATAAGATTAGAAGTCCATCGAGACCCCAATATTGTGTTAATAAAGCCATTTTTAATTAATATGAACAAAATTTACAATAAAAATTAAGTACACTAGTCACAATATGTTATCACTACGATGGTAAGAATGATACTGAAATATTTTTTTGCATAGAACGAATTTATCTATTTTTGAAATTGATGTGTCATTTAAATACAGCATTTTCATTTCAATGTAAGTAGTACGTAGGTATAACATATATTAAAACTTACACAATCAAAACTTTTTTTGTTATCATAAAGTTTTGATGCAAAACATTAAGGTGTTTTATAAATGAGAATGGTTAATGGGAAATAAGTTCAGATTTAATTGACATTAGGCGATATAAATAGTGCCTTCATATTTGGTCATTTAATACTAGGAAGTTCTGAAAAAAATTTAATTTTAATATTTATATTTTGTAAATATAAAATGTATGTAATTTATTATTTGATTTAAAACTATGTACAGCAAGAGAAAAATGAAATTTGTGTAAATACCTTCAATAATATTTATATTCTAAAACAAATTTATTCTTAAAATGTAGAAGCATCTTATTAAATTAATTCACCGAAACATTACTAATTCTTATATAGGAGTTGATGAATGTACTTTAAGTCAATAGCGACAATAGTAACTCATTGCAAAAAAGATTACTCACTTGTTTGGGTCATGTAACGAGATTACGTCTGCAATGTTTAAATAATCTCAATCGAGAATGACACACACGTGGCATAGTGAAAATTATTACCTTATATGTGAATCAGCAATCTTTCAAAGCACCCATAAATACTTCATTTGCAAAATATTAAACACAGAAATTTGCTGTCGCAAATTCCAAGATAGTAAATTCGTAAATGTTCTGTTTTTTGATATTTATTATTGTTAAAACGATCAGAGAACTTTTTTAAGAAGTAATCTTATATAAAATTAAATATATTTAAATAAATAGGTTCAAAACTTTTCAGCACATTGTTTTTCTAAAAATATGAAATAAAATATAAAATATATGTAAGCAATTTCCACTCTTAAAAGAATGATAGCCCGGTAGTGGCTCATTTAAAGACTCGATGTGATTGGTTATTTGTAAAAAGCGCGAATATTTGAAGTTTTTAGATAGAACTTCTAAATAATTAAAATATAATGAAAATCTAATCTAATTATCTTATCATTTAAACTAATTAATAAAACTAAATCATAGGAAATAATAGTGTTCAGAACCCCAAAAACAAAATAGTACGCGCGAAGCGCGTCTGAATTTTGCTGGTCTTTTAAAAATTGGATATGCTAATATTTAATTTATTATCTATATTTGGTAAAGTAGTTTTCTTACTTACCAGTTGCTTTATCAAGTGACAAG
>JAPYZO010003307.1:0-15698 GCA_030522905.1 Torymus flavipes
CGCGCGCGCAAGGCATAACTTCGTAATTACGAACTTTATCAGCGACATACAGTGCTTGGGGTTTCGGAGAATTTCGTAATTTCTGATTGTAATATTGTGGACGGAGGGGAATATCAAATTTAACATATATCTCAGAGCCGTAAATTAAGGTGGAAAGATCGCCCGTAAGCGTATTATATGTCCAATTAAACTGAATGATTTTGTATGGGAAAAAAAATACATCGAACAAGTATGGCGAAACGTGTCTGCGGTAGGCCCAACACACATTATGCATCACGCATATAATGATTCCCTATGCGTGCGTATATTTTATAATTTCTGCAACTGCATGTTTTCAAGGGGGGCGCGCGCGCGCAGACGTATTTGCATTTTTCAGCGCTAACGATATACCTCGAGTGATTTACGCATAAGAAACTTTATTAGCACGCGGGGGTTTTGTGATGTTTTGAAACGAAATGCAATTCATATAGTTTGCAATTTGCGTTCATTTAAACGTACGATATATTCAGCTCCGCGTGCGTTTATTATTATCCAACGTCTATATATCTCTCTCTCTCTCGTTCTTTTTGCATTTTTCATATACACACGATATCGCTCTTTATCAAAAACAATTCGACCCGAACGAGATAACCAGGATATACTCACTTTTTTTCTCTCCGTATACGCGACCTACATAAGTCGAAAAGAATCATAATATAACGAAGCTCATATTCCAGAGGCATTTTGTCTACAACGCGATAAATCTCGCGAATATATACACGCGCAGACTGTACCTAGCAGGTCTCCCTCCTCCCGGCGAGAAATAAAACTTTCGAGAGCACGAGCCGCTGTGTTATTCAATTATTGGACGGGATTCAACAATTTTCAGGCCGCGCGCGCGCGTCTCTCAGCTGATGCGCGCGCTCTCGCGTTCACTCTCATCTCCGCACAGCCTCTCTATTTATCTTGCTCCCCGACTTTCATTCTTCCCCCTCACATACATATATACATACCTGAACGTTAGCTCTTTGTTTATCCCCCCATCTGTTTGTCTACCTTGCGCGCACGCGTCCGATCTCTTTTCTCGTTTTACATTGTAATTCAAGCCGGAGTAGAGAGATAGAGAGAGGGAGAGAGAGAGAGAGAATGGACGAGAGATTTTGCCGGTGTTTCATCCGCATTGCACAACGATAAAGCGCGGGCAACGGCGGACCGCAGCAGCAGCAGCGTCGCTGCTCTTTAACTTTTGTAATCGATTTCACCTTGCACTTTGCATGTGGACGCGCGTCGCGCACCGACGACAACGGAGCTGTTACGGTATACGTGAGTGCGCGCGCGCGTGTCGACTACTGTCTCGACTCTTACTTTACGGGTATACGCGCGGGAGTGTGTGCTATGCGAAGAAGTTTAGTATGGGGTTTGGCGCGGGAACGAGGTGTTACAAGGAGAGAAAGAGTAATGCGATGGTTCAAGTAATTATAAAGATATAATCTTGATGCGAATTGTTGCGCAAAAAAAGAGGATAATGAAAGAGATGTTATGCAATAACGTATATGATTTTAGGATTCGCCTTCTTTTTTTTCAGTGAAAAAGTGTTTTAGCCAGTATTTGATGTAATAATAACTTTCCTGGAGCTTGTAACAGTGCATCTTTGCAAATAAACAAATATTACCGCGCCGAGATATTTGATATTACACGTTGCTCGCGGTCGCTGAAATAGACTGGAGGAATGCGAAATAATCATGAAATCTCAATATACGACTCTCCGCGTTCGCGCGACTACTGTTTCCGAGATTCTAATCTCGCGAAATTTGCATACATACATATTAATCACCGGATGCTGTATCGTTTAACATAATTCATAACTTCTGACTTAATCCACTTTAATATCTCGACTCTCGCCGCGTCGTCTCTTCTAGATAAGTATCAATTTGTAATAATTTTCGATTGCTCTTCCATGCTTCACCCGAAATACATATATGTGGCATCTTCTCTCGTATACTTATGAAAGCAAAAAAGTTTATCTTCCTATACTTTTTCGACAGTCATTCAGCGAGATATTACGCCTAAAGATACATTTATTCAAACAAGAAACGTAATTACACGGTTTTAAAACTAAAATCATTCGGAATGCCTGTCTTTTTGTTCGTCGTCGTCGCGAGAAAAATTGTCCCGAGTCATTACCGGTCGTCCGTTTGAAAAATGTCGCTTCTTGCAAAAAAACGTGCTTAAAGTTTCAATTTCGTACGCTGCGAAGCGTTCATTGTTCCGCTCGGACGGCTGTAACTTCGTAAATTCTTCGAATTACCGACATCTGGCAAGTCTCTATATAAAAGTTCTCACACCGTGGTAGTATAGTGAAAGATATAAAGAAACTGCAATTCAACTGTTTTTTTTCTCGCTTGTCAAGCATTGATTAATAAATTTTTTTCTTTTTCTTATACGAGAAAAGAAACTCAGTTTTATGTTATTTAGAAAATTACATTACAGGAAAAAAAGGTGAGATTCTCACAAAAACCGATGTGAATGAAAATTAAAATTTCCATATATATAAATCTTGAAAATGTTTGCATCTCCCATTAGCAATTCTAATGACAGGTAAACTTTTTACATCTCTTACAGAACAAATTTTCTGTGCATAATTAATAAATAAAAAGATGACTCGTGTACATCATATACACGTGTACATACATTGCCTTTGCGTATAATCTATCAGGCAATAAAAAAAAATACTTTTTCACGGAAAAAGAAAGTCACACAGCACTTAATAAAACAAACACATAAAGCACTCTTCCATATCAAACATTGGGGGATCAAATATACCTTCTATATACCCTCCCCAGCAAATCATTTAAAATAATTTCAATAGCGAACGCGTAAAATCACTACTCGAACGTTTAAAGCTCTCTCTCTCCCTCCCTCCGGCATCTCGTCGCGCGTGCGCCCTCCGTCAGCGGGAAAAGCCATCGACTTACGCGCGTTTCCCGTCCCTTTATCGCAATGCGGCCTCCGAGGATTACACTCGCTTCCTTCTTCTATACCTCCCGCTCGCCCGTTCTCTCTATATATACCTACACGCACGCGGTAAATCGGTCGAATGACTTTTTTATCTTTGCCGAGGCTGAGTAGGAGGAGGTGGATGATTTTTTTTCTACTTCCTCCTTTTTTCACGTTCTATTCAAAGTCGTAATTTGAAAATCGGTTTCTTATCGGCGGGGAGAGGGTTGGCGCACTCTTTTTTCCCTTCGGAGGGTTCGCAAGGTCTATTATTCATAAAAGACGGAGGGGGCGGGGGAGAGAGAAGCGCGTTACGCTACTACGGGTCTTACCTAAGCAGAAAAACAAAATTCGCCAGCGCGTAAAAAAGTTGCGGGCGGGGGAATGAGGAGGAGGATGTTAAGAAGCCGAACGTTTAACATTTCCATTATCTTTGGACTATATAAATTTTTACGGGCGGCGAGTTCCGCGCGATGGACAATTGAAAATTTATGGTTTTTCATATGTGTAAGCGCGGTAAGCGGGTTTGCGTTCCGCCTTATTGCGTGCGGAGTCAGGTTTTATTGCTTTACGTTTTAATAAAGGAACGTATTGTACGTAAAATCCAGGATGTAATTTTGCATGGCTTTCCAATTGTCGTTGTTAGAGAAATGAAATTATATAAAATTTATAAAATAAGAGAAATTAGTTCGAACATGAACGGTTAATAAACTGCTAGAATATTTACAAAATAACGTTAGCTTTAAACTTCCGAGGTCAAGTACACCATCGACCTTAACTCTTCCACATTAACGTTGTGTAATTTAAGACTCGCCACTACTACTTATATACAAAAGTGCTACTTTTGCACTGCAAGGCCTCATCAACACTTCACGACCAAATTCATTCGAGCCGCAAACAACCAATCCCGCAAGAAACGAACTGCCACCTACTTCTCCATCCGCAACACATACACGATAACATTCACATAAAACAGCGCAGCACCGCAACAACTGGAACGATTTGGGCCAAACGTCACCGCATCGTACAACCTACGCTCGCGTACTACTCTCTTTCCACGCGTAGCGTTCGCGGCGCTCGCCCGCGCGTCGTCAAAGTGCCGTTCGCGCGAGCGCCGACGTTGTCACCGATTCTAATTTAGATAGCGACGCTTAACCACGCGCTGACAATGGCTCGCGCTCGCACACGTACATACATACACACGCTCTCTGAGTACTCGCTTGCTAGCTCGCGCACGCGCAGATAGCGATCTATAGTGGTGATTCGAGCGAAATATTCCGCATTCGGAAACGCTTCCGCGGCAGCGGCGCGACGCTAGCTCACGCCTTTTTTTGCGCTATAGCTCTTTGTTGTGTATGTGTGTGTGTCGGGACGTAATCGATTGGGTAATGCGTTATGTGTGCGAGTGCAGCTCGTTGTTTTTCTCGGATAATGGGCCGGGAGCGCGGGCGTATATAGTCGTGGTGTGCGGGAAACGGTTTGTTTGAATATGCAAAGCGTTTTGTTGCGATGATTTGTGGCTCGGAATTGTCTGTGCTTGCTGTTTGCTCCCGTAATTTCTTTCTGAATAGTGAATTAAATTGTTGAACGCGTTTTCAATGGAACAGCTGCTCGCGAAGACATTGATTGTGCGAGGCTGAAAATCCGAATTGGAGATATTGAAGACCGTTTATATGCCAACGATTCGTATATGCTTAATGGCGAAATTGCTTTATTTTGTTGTCATATGACGTTGGGATCTTAAATAATGTTGATTGTGTTAACTGGTCGATTTTTTATTTAAAAATATCCTTCGTATATTCATCGAAAATTCTATAAAAGAAATTCCTGTACTAAATATTTCCCTTATACACAAACGTATCTGGCTCCCCATTGGCAGGGGCAACGGCGCAAAGAAAAGCCATCGACAAGCGAAAAACACTTGAGAGACGGCAAGGTAAATCCGCCAGACAAGTACAAGAGCGCGTATGTATGTGTGTGTGTGTGCACGCAGGCGATCGCTTTAATGATATATTTATCGTTAAACGCAAGGTATAGGGATAAGAAAGTAGAGAGGGAGAGAGAAAGACCGCAAAAATAAATGGGGGGCGCGAGCGCGATACGAAATATAGCCGTGCCCACGCGCTCGCGCCAGATGTCATTATATCCCAAATCGATATAATGGCCGCATTCCTGACCTTTCGGGATTCTTGTACATATTGACGCGCTCGCCCATTACTCTCCTTTTCTCCGTTTATTTTCTTTTTTTTATGCTTTATGCTCGACGGCTTGTTTATTTTCTTGCTGCCGAGAGGAACGAGCTATATATGTATTCGAACTTTAGGATATAGGGTTTCGAGCGCGGGTATATCGATGATTTTATTTACATAAAATTAAATGAAATATTATGCTGCGGCTGCGCGTGCTGCATTTTCGATATTGTTTAATATACAATATCACGCGGATAATACAAATTCTTTTGTAAAATAATAATCTGCAGCTTGTAATATTATTGAATAAAAATTATTGTTATTTTTATGAACGCCATAATAGCTACATATAAATCGACGAGTATGTGTTGAATGGAATTCGAAAACAAAGTATAAATATTTTTCGTTTTATTTAACATGAAAGAGTATTATTTATTTGAAATGAAAAATAATTGTTATATACGTGAGAATATTTATTGGATAAAAGTAAAGCTAAAATGTATTCACGTTTTTCACTTCATAAAAACAAACAAGTCAATAGCAATTAAAAGTTTTTGTTTACTATATCGAAAAATTCCATTTCCGCATCGTTAAAATAATAAATAAAATATATCCACGAACATTAACTTTTGTCCGTTTCTCGCTTCTGGCTAACATTTCCCGATTTTCCCGTTCCGAGCCGTTCCTTACTTTCGTCTTCACGCCAAAAATCACCTTTTTACCCTATACCTTTAGCTCTAATACCGTCTGCGCACTGCATACCTCACTCTTCCAGCACACACTCTCTCTCTCTCTCGCTCTAAATCGCCGGGGTCGAATCGCACACTAGCCGCTGGCATGAAGCTATACATCGCCGGGGCCGTTATCGCGATGAGCCGCCGGGATAAGCCGCCGCGGGGAGGGACGCGACTCCGCTCGTTATCGGAGAAGGACTCACGTTCTCTCTGCGGTACGCGGAGAGAGAGAGAAAAGTCGAGCAAACGAAGCGTGACCACCCCGCGTGCGCTCGCGCGGTGGTGGTGGTCGTCGACCCGCTTGCAGAAAAAGAAACATGCGCGAGGAGTAAGAAAGAGAGAGGGGGAGAGAGACGCAGCATATTTACATTTCTTTGCGTCTGAGGCGAGGCGCGCACGTGGCTTTTGAAGGAGGAGCTGTATACCGGAAGAAGAGTGAGAGAGAGATGGTGAAAGGACGCGCACTGGGTCGACCTTATGGGAGGATGAGCTGTCTGTGTGTGTATAAACGGTTAGGAAAGGTTTGTAGCTTTTTATATAGGTTTCAAAAATTAAATTTGCAAGGAATAAGTGGCAAGGTATGTCGAAAAATTAGTTAATTTACACTCTGGAAGTTTCGTAGAATAGGAAAACTATTTGAATTTCTGTCAAAAATATTAAATGTTTGATATGATTAAATTACTTCGAAAGTTATAACTATAACATTTTACAGTTTAGCGTTAAAAAAATTTTTTTAATGTCCTATTACAAAATGGCAAGGTTCAGCGGATTCTTAAAAATACTATTCACAAAATAATTATATCAGAATGGAATTCGGAACAAGTCTCCTAATAAAGCGAAAAGTGCAAAAAAAATTTTATTTATCATGTTAAAAAAAAAGATAATAAAAGACAAGTTTATTCGAAGTATGGAAATTCTAGGTTGCAGTATACGCACGCAGGACATATAAATATGACTATCATGACTATGCATTCTTGACATTTTTTCAAATAAAATTTATAACTAAAATAAAATGAAAAACTGGAGCACACTGCGGGAATATTATTCCGAGTGTGCAAATATAAGTAATTGCAGTTGCTCTTTATTGCGTTTCGTAATATAAATAGCGGCAATAAATGCGTTATACGCCCGCGTGCGCGTGCGCGCGAAGCGAAATAAATTGATTATATTAGCTCAATTGTTTCAAAAGATAAACAGAGAGCACATGCACTCTCGGTGTATATAGCAGCAGAAGTATTTATATATATATATATATATTTATATTCGCACGCAGCAACTCTATACACTTTGTATCGTAATGGCTTTCGTCCCGATAAATCCTTAAGCGCTCTTTGCAACAAACGGCGATAATCACCTTTGTATATAATACCGTATGCACGGTAAAAGAAATCATTTCGTTCAGCGTTAATTAAGCGATGCGATCACTCTTTATATACCGATAGCTCATTATAAAATGCACTCATAAACACACAAAAGCAAAAGACTTTTAGTATATATAGAATCATTTCCCACGATCGCACTGCAGGGCATAAACCTCGACTTTCACCGAATTATTCCGCGAGCAAAAACTGCACACGACGATGATGGTATACGGGTGAACGTGCGGAAGAAACGAATAAACGGAGATAGAGAGAGAAAGAGAGAATCCGTCGATCGTTGAGCAAGAGAAAGGGACAGACGTACGGGTGGGTGGCCGCGAGGAGGGAAGAGAGAGACAGAAAGAACGAAAGGGTGTTACGGTCGCGAATGAGACAAAGGAAAATAAGACTAAGGGCCTGCGACGAGAAAGTGGCAAAAAGACAATAAGAACGCGCTTGCTCGCTCGCGCAGGTATATAGAGGATCGGAGGAGGCCTCGAGGCACGACCGGAGAACGGGAATTAGCGGGAGGATGAGGGAGGTGGAGAGGCGAACAAAGAGGGGAAAAAGTGTCTGCGTGGAGGATGAAGAGGACAGCCGCGGAGAGGAAAAGGACTTGTTTCCAGAGTGAGAGAGAGAGAGAGAGAGCCAGCCGGGTATTATTTTTTCGCGATCCCAGGTGCGTCCTCGTCGTCCTCGTCGTCGTCTGATATTTCACGCGGGTCCTGCTATATATATAGCTTCATGCGCACGCGCGAGCGATGAGAGAGAGAGAATGAAACGCGTATATATGCGCGTATCGATATTGATGGGGTATGAATTATAAATGACTGTACGCCCGTGCGATGGTCATGTCGGAGTCATCGATTATTTAGCAAAGTGTTTGGCCGTTGTTTATTCAGGGCGAGGCTGTAAAGTGTTTGAGGATATCACGGATTTGGTGCCGTTAGGGGGAGGTAGGGTGGATATTGATACGCAATGAATATCGTATAATGGCTTCTGAATAAATGATCCTCGATTGTTTCCCCACTTTACAGTCTTTAAACGATAGAATAATGGAGACGTTGTCGAGTGTTATGTAGGTATGTGTCGCACCGATTTGCTAGTACTCGCAGTTAAATCATAGATGGCGTCTGTCCGAAAATACTGTTCTCGTAAATAAATTTATTGATTGAATCTACTGGTACGCAGTACATGTAAAGCCCCATGCTTTCTGCACAAAATTCATCTAAAAGTAAACATTAATGCTTTGCAAGACTGCATAGTTAAAAACAATTATAATATTAACAGATATCTGTACAGTAAACATTTCAACAAAGATTTTATATTTAATCGTTTTTAATCGTTTGTGTTCCCTCTCTTCACATAACTCTACGGTTCTACAAATAACGCAAAAACCCCACGGTACTATTTTCTTTCTCGTATCTCCTTATTCCTACCGTTCTAAACGCCCAAATCTCACGGAAGCTACAAACCCTCGATAACACACACGCAAATCGCAGCCTCCTTTGGACCCCCCTCTTCCGGCTCTTTCCCCATCCCTCCTCCTACCCCCTGCCCATCTCTCGACTCGATATCGGCGCGCTAAAACTGTTACGGTTGCCGGCCAAGCAGGATTTGGCTGCCACTTGTTGAGTAATCTACTTAGCTCCTTGGGAAAAGGCGCGGGGGGTGCTGCTGTGCCGTGCCGCGGACAAAGCGAGACAGAGCGAAACAAAAGGGCGCGGGGGTCAAGAGAGAAAGAGGAGGAGAGAGAGTGAGAGATAAGTCGAGGAGGAGGGGGAAGGGATTTTCTCCCTATCGGATTTATACGCGGACATGTATATAGCACGTCCGTGCGATCTACTTGATACTGATTTCGAGCTGCTCGGGGTTTCTTTCGCTCTCTCTCTCTCTCTTCTTTTATTTTCCGCTTGGTTTCTGGGTTATATTCCAGGGCGGTGAGCGAATTAAATCGGGCGCGAGGGTTTCCTCTTTCTCGAGCGCGAAGGCAGCGGCAAAAGATTCTCATTTGCATGACAAGGTTTATTAGAGGAGTCAGCTGAAAGGGGGATGATTTATACGTTTGGATGGAGACATTTTTTTTCGCGCGCGCGCCTCTCTTATTCCTTTCTTTGCCGGGCGCTTTTACGAGGTACTTTTTGTCAGTTTTAAAACTGTTGAGATGAGTTGAATGAGCTGGTTTATGCGGAATTTTTCTGGCGATTGGACTTTATGGGAGTTAGGGATGAAGGCTATTGTTATGTTACGTCGCTGCTATGTATTTCGTAATTTTTTTGGAGTGCTGCTTGATTTATTATGGTAATCAAGTATAACAGCAATATTTTGATGTATTCATAAATCTTCCAAGATTAGGGCTGATAATATAAATTAACGATAAATTTCAAAATCTCTCTACACCTCGCTACGAGCTTTACCAATTAAGTATTTACATTTTATTTGTTAATTAATAACTTTGCTAATTACATTCATTCATCAAACTTTGAACAAATTTCACGAAGCTTTTTTATAAACTCTCCATTTGAGAATAAATAAATCTAAAAATTTTCCAAGATGATGAACCCGCCCCTACGCTCCGAGCATCCCCCATTAACTTTATACGACAGCCGCAAAGTATCAGTGCGCCCCGTGCGCCAATTACTCGGGCTAAATCTTTCCCTTAACGCCGCGCGGATCGATGATAATTTGCCCTAACGAATCAATCTGAACGTGCGCGGCCCCACCTGCGGTATACGAGTAGACGCAGCAGGTCGGGGCGAGGAGACGGCCCGCGCGTTAGTTCATCATACTAAACCGGGAGTAAAATTACAGTAAGCCGCTTAATCTAACGCCTGATGAGTTTACCGCCCGGGTGTGTCGTGAGGGGCGCCGCGACAAACTTGGCTAAATCCACTTTGCGGTAATTCTTATATTCCCCTCGGTGAGACGAGCGCATGTGCGCGCTCGCAAATATGAGGGGCGGGTGAGTGCATGTGTATATAGTTTGAGGGCGTGTGTGTACGCGAGTGTTTCTGTCTGAGCACGACGCAACATCTTACGTAAAAAGGTGCTTGGGAAAAATGTGGCTTGGTCGTGAAAGAAGACGAGTTTGGAGCGCTCGTTTTTGGATGTAGAGAAAATTTAATTGTTTATTGTAATGAGTACTTCGTATTTTCATAAAAAATTCTATTAGTATTCAAAAGCATTGTGTTATATACCTCAACGGAGCATTAAAAATCAAAATATTGCATTTACAGCGAAATATATCTGTTCTCATATTGGCAGGCGGCATCGCACATATTTTCATATAATGTGATAATTCAATTTTATTCAAATAAACGAAGAAATTACGCACGTACAGCCGCTATAGTTGTCTGTCATTTGTATAATTTATGTTCGCACCTTTCTCGCGTAAAATACGATTCTGATAAAATATTCATTTTATGAGAATATTCCACAATAATTTTATCTCAATGTAGAGGAGAGAGAGCTGGCCTAATTGCATGTAAAATGAAAATTGAATTTTACATTGACGTGAATATCGCAGGCTGCATTATTAAAGCTGCACTAAAAATATGTTAATCTGGCGTTTATGACGAATCGATTTTTACTACGCTGTAACTTCGCCAAACCGAACGTAAAATTACATATATCGCTTTAATAAATGAAAGTTGTGTAATTGTCGAAAAACGGGAGCGATTAAATTATTAATACCGATAAATTACTTTGTAGAAAATATAATAAATGAATTAATCATTGAGCATTCACGATTTAATTCAGACGTTATCTACAAGACTATAATAAATCAATTTATACTACCCACAAATGTATTTCAAACACGCGTACACATCTCAACCCGCCCGCATCAAAATAAAGTAAACCTCCACTCACAACCGTCTAAAAGAAAAAGCCCTATATACTTAATCATCCTCATTAATCCCATTCCAACATACCACTTAAACATCCTCGTTACATCTCTCTCCTACACACAAGCGTGGCATATCGGCTAATAACGAAAATCCCCAAACACTACAAATAACTCACCCGCGCGCGCGCGACGCATATACTATGCCTGCAGCACAGTACACCCACGCTCTTACGCGCGCGCCGCCACGTGACGCGGATTAAAACGGCGAATGGTCGTCTTAACGGGCTGCGAATGCGCCCGCGGGAAGCGAAGTGAGTGAGAGAGAGAGAGCGAGAAAAGAAAAGCCAGAGTCGAGAGGGAAAAAAGGAGTAGGAAGAGGAAACGCTCGCGGCTGCTTTATCGCACGCGCGCGTTCAGCGACGGCGGCGGCGGCGGCTACGGCCTTGACGGGATATATCGGACGTAATTCCAGCGCGCCGGGCCGACGTTAATGCGAGCGCGTAGGTATGCGCGAGAGAGAGAGCGAGAGCAATGCAACGCGCGAGTGTAGGATTCTATGTGTGTGATACGTATATGTGTGGGTGACCCTGCCGCACGTTCTTTCGTCGTTTCCTTGGCGTGGTGATGGGTTGAGTACGAATTGTTAGCTTTTTTTCTGATAAATTAAATTTTTTTTCGTATATGCATAACGAGAGCATTTGCGAAGTTTTTCGCAGTGGTCAGTTTGATTGTATAAGCGATAATTGCCGGGGAGAAATGATTTAGTAGACAAATTGCGAAATGACCTTATACGGGCACCTTTGTGCTTTCGCACACGTGCGAACGGCAGAGCTGTGCTTACGTAAGTACTATTTTTGGGTAGACGCCGCCTATCAGCGTGCACACGGATCTATTTTGCTAACGAGTAAGACTAATTTATTCTGTCTAGTTTGAATACGTTATTCAGAATCCTTTAGATGCACGAGAAAAGTTCAAATTTCGAACATGGGTAGTTAAATTTTTACTTAGATTTGTAAGAATATCGTTTAAAATGGCATAATATCGTGAAGATACTAGAGTGTAATTAATATTAGTGGAGTAATTAAATGAAAATTTAACAAGTTTGGTATTATGTTTATTTACACAAAATATAACTTAATAATAACGTGTCTCACGTGTGCGTAATTTATCGAATCATCATACACCATCTATATATATTTAAGAAATCGTTTCAACAATACATAAACAATTAATCAAACCAAACTGCCAAAACCCCACCACCAGAAAGTATAAAGAGACCTTTTTTCAAACATCAAAAGACTTCCAAAGTTCGCTCGACCATCCACTCACTTCCTCTTCAAACACAAACTTAATTTTATACGCCGCTCAGCGCCCAAACCGAAACGTGCGCGCGTGAACCACCTATCCACGCTCTCGCTCTCTCCTCTGTCACAAGTCATCCGCTATACACCGCCTGATTCACCCAGACTTCCCAGCTCACGAGTCATTACCGAAATTCCCATCAACCACCACGTCCCACTCGAACTCAAAATCTGCATC
Organism: Torymus flavipes; assembly: GCA_030522905.1. NCBI lineage: Eukaryota > Metazoa > Arthropoda > Insecta > Hymenoptera > Torymidae > Torymus > Torymus flavipes. The sequence goes on from JAPYZO010003307.1 coordinate 12,644, forward strand.
CCTCTCGTTCCCCTCCCCGTACATCCACACTTCTAAACTCATCTCTTTTCTCTCCCTCTCTCTCTCTCTCGATACGTCAAGACTTCTTCGTACGTTCGCTAGCTCGCTGACTCTCGGCTGCGCTACGAGAATAGCCCAAACCACCGGTATTTTTAGCCACGGCCGGTCAAAACCGTGCGCGAGCGCGCTCGCTCTCTCGCGAATATATATCCGAGTAGCGTCCAACAAATTGCACGTAACGATCATCGTCGCACGAGTGCGGGTGCGCTTAAACGCAAATGCGCATGCAATAAAATGTGTGCGAGCTTTTTTCCCGAGGACGGCAGCAGCGGCTTTTTATTGCGGTGTGGTGTGTGCGCGACGCGCGCAGGTAAATGCGCAGCAGCAGAGGAGAGGGCCTCGAATTTGCGTTAATCGCGAGCGCGCCGGCTGCAGCGAGGGAGTGTACATACGCGCGTACACGTACTGAGAGCGGGACAATGAACGGAATTGAGGTCTTTGTGGTGTGTGCAAGAGAGAACGAGAGAGGGAGGGGAGATGGTCGGCCGATGCTGTGCTCTTGAAATTACGCGATTCGATTTTATACGCTATGTGTAGGGATGCGATGGTGATATTTTTTTTTCTTTTAATTTTGAGTAGAGTTTGGGAAATTGGTACAGGTGTAGTAGTAGTAGGGCGTTTATTAGAATTGTCCGATATTTTTTGTATATATAGAGTATGCTGGAATACGCGTTGATGCAGATAATATATATAGTTGGAATAACTGGAAAAGTTTGATTGTTAAGATTTTCAAGTATCTAGCGTGATAAACTTGAGCTTGTTGCTCGGGGGGAAAACTTTGTAACAGCATGGCGACATCAAAAAGCGCTTAATATCCGCTGTAAAACTAGTTCTGCTCTTAAGATAGTTTACGAGAAGTTCCACTATACGAGCGCGGAGAGAGTGGATGCTTCGCGTGTATATCCTGCGTGCCGCATGAGCTAACATAAAAGAGATATATTAAAAACGCAATTTTTAAACAATATGAATTAATAATCGTGCTATTTTACTTGGAAATCGGATAACTATATACCAGTCACTACGGAGGGAATTCATTTTTTACTCTCAACGTGATGAGAAAATATAATTTTATTGCTTTTGAGAATTGACGAAAATGTATGGAAGTAAGATTGAGACAAACTCTCCGAGCGAATTTAAACGCGATGAATATTTCTAGTGACAAGCTACTGGTCTTTCTTTCATAATACGTCAGTATAAATGACCGTTGCTGCAATCTCGCGCGGTACTACACGCGTTTTCCCTGAAAAATATCACACATGCGCCCGTCGAGCAGCAAGTATTTATTTTGCTAATCTCACTCAAGCATGTCGCTCATTCATCTCGGCAAACAAAACGCTCTTATACACAGCATCGACGACGAGACTTTTCAAAATGTAAAATTATCTCATCGTTCTGTTAAGCGAACAATCGCCTCTAAATACACCGGGCTGCATATATAAGGTAAACGGTCGCCACGCGTGCGTCTGTAAAATTAATCCGAACACAATGACTCATTATCGTAAAAGTCGCTGCCGTGTGCCCGCAACGGCATTATACAGGGAAAGAAACTGTAGCGATCAACGGTCGATAATTTTTGCATCGCCCGTTGCTATACAATACACGTTCCCATTAAATTTTCGCCACCTCCCTCGGTTCGCATAAACGCACGGCCAACTCGTGTGTATAGACATATGTATGCGCGGGGACGTAAACGGCCGATGATTATTCGATCATTAAAAGAAGGACGGATGGCAAATCAATGGTCGCTGATTGACTCGGCGGGTTACGTGACTCGGCAGACTCGCCATCATTGCCGCCGCAGTCGAGAGAGAAAGAGCAAGGGAGCTATATTTACACGCGCGGTTTTTCAACGTGTCGCGTGCTTTATACACGTGGAATTACCGCGAATGCAGACATGGAGATGTCAATGTATTATTTATTATTTGATTGTGTGGGAGGGAGATGAGTGGTAGCGTGTATATTGGGGGTTTAATTTTTTATTAGCAATGAATTCGACGTGATCATCAAAAATGTTTGGGTTGAATTTTAAGTACTGCGCGATCGGGAATGAAAGCATATATATTGTGTTGTATCGATGTTCGGTCGAAAGATTGAAATGTTTTCAGAGCGTACTGAGCATTTTTATGGAATTTTATGTTGACGAGTAGGTTACTCGGCTTTCGTTTTATTTTATTGGTTTTAAAAAATAAAAATTCTGTCTTTACTATGTATAAAACCGATTTCGCTATGATTTTATAATACACGCACATGAAAGAAAAAAGAATTAATATACAGTATATCACAGCGAAGTATACGCGAGCTATATACGAGCGATTTCATGTAGTTAGCTTGATCAACTAGACCTTGCCGCGGCGCAACGGTTTTGCAACTAAAGCTTTTATTAAAGTAAACGCTAATTCGCGAAATTGTAAAGTCACGCGAGAGAGCGCGCACGACGCGGCCTTTCCGCGAAGATGCGCGCTGCTGCCGTTCGCCGAAGGAAAATCAAATCGACACGTAAAAAGCGTGTAATAAAGCGCGAATGAAATTGATCGAAGCGCGATAATTCGTTCAATTTCTCCAGCTTTCATTTAAAGTAAAGCCGAAAGATACGGAATGAATAATCATGCGGATTTTCTTTGAAACTGCCTCCTCGACGCCAGCTGGTGGTATATGTATATAGGTATATGTTATACGCATGCGGACTTTTTGCCGCTTGTTTCTGTATCCATTTTACTGCTATACGTAGTACATCAATCCTACGACCGTTTTTTTTATTTTCCTTTTCCTGCCCGCTTTTCATTCTCTTTTATTTCCCAGCGCGGATGCAGCTTCGGCTTTTCAACTGTGCACAGTTTTGCAAGTATATTCGTCCCGATTTTTTTTCTATTTATAATATCTATATAATCTTAATTGGCTGGATATAAAAATATTATATAAAAATTCTTAATTTTTGTCTTCTTTAATATAGTAAAATTATCAGATATATATTCAAAGTATTATTTTAGCGATATTT
>JAPYZO010003308.1:0-12933 GCA_030522905.1 Torymus flavipes
CTCTGAAGTTCATCCTTTTATATGGAAATCTCTTATTTGATGTTCCGCTGGCTACCGTCCAAGTGATGAGCCGGTGGTCGCTCATGTTGAAAAGGTCGTCCATTCGTTTCCTCCTCTGACCAGGTTGGAGCTGGCCCAGGTTAAGTCAACGCTCGAGCTTCCATTGTCCGTCTCGAACGTCGGCATGGTGCATTAGTGAATTCTGCGTTGAATACAGTGTCGCATATTCCAGTTAACGGGTCTGGTCCCTTAAAGACGTCCTTCGTCGTCTGCCTGGCCAGCTTGTTAACCTTCTGCTGTTTTCAGATGCGTTCTATTACACCAGACCACCGCTGCATAGGTAAGCTGGGGCTTCAGAATAGCATCATACAGCCACTTCATGGCTACTCGTTTTAGTCTCCAGTTTCTGCCCAGCCCATGGCCCTTCACAGTTGCTATACGGTCGCAGTGAATTTCCGGTACTTCACCTCTAGGTGTCTCCCCCACGTCAGCTTACTGTCAATGGTGACAAAGATATTTCACCTTTTTGGATAGCTTAAGTGCGTTCCTATTGAACGTTAGTTGTCAGTAACCCACTACCTAACACCCCTCCTTGCTAAAGTTTGTTAGCAGATTGCCCACTACCAGGCACCATAGCAGGAAGGACATAACTCCCCCTTGCGGACATCCCGAGGAGACATCGCCCGTTACTGTGGTGTTGGCTTAGATCACTTCTAGTTGCCTGATTCCGAGCATATGGCTCGTCCAGTCTAATAGTATTGTAGTCACTCCAAACCTCCTAAGGGCATCACTAATAACACCTCTTAATGTATGATTCGACCGCCCCTTGTATGTCCACGAAGGTACTGACAGCAAAGCCTTCATTCTGGAGCTGGGTCTAGATTAGCTGTGTCAGCCTTTGCAGGGCTGTCTTTGTGGATATACCTGCCCTGTATGCATGTTGACCCACATGCACGATCTTGCCTCTTAAAGTCAAATCTCTGATATATCTGTCGATGAGTCTTTCAGAGGTTTTAAGGAAGAAAAAAGTCAAGCTTATCGGGCGGAAGTCTTCTGAAGAGGTATATCCGCTTTTTTCTGGTTTCGTTATGAACACCACCCTCGCACATTGCCAAGCCGCAGGCACGTGTCCGATCATAAGGCTCGCCCTTATCGCTTCAACTAGGGGCTTAACTAGGACGTGCTCCGCCTTCTTTAGGTGCACGGGATATATACCGTATGGTCCAGGTGATTTGTATGGTTTAAAGAAATTTATGGCCCATTTTATCCTCTCTAGGGTCACTATCTCGTTTGCTAGTTTGCGATTCTGTCGCCATATCGGCGCCCTGAGCCGTCTCTGCTCGCATCCGTTTCCTCCTTCTGGATCGAACCTTTCTTATTCCTTTTAGTAAAACTGGAGAAGTGTGCCTTTATCAGTCATTTCAGAGTCTCTTCATCTGATGTGGAGAAACTACCATTTGGGAGCTTTAGAGAGCCCGGGGCAGCCCTTGGATTGCTTGATAGCATTTTGTTCAGTCTGGCTTTCTTCAGTCCCTCCTTCGACTTCCTCGCAAAAGGAGGCCCACTTCGTTTGCTGGGCCTTTCTAATATTTTGTCTGTATCGATCCCTTTCCTGGTTATATTCCTGCCAGTAGAGTAGGTCGTTACGTTCCCTGGTTTTTCTAAGAAGGGCTCTGGTTCTCTCCCTGAAAGCAGCCAGGCCTTTGTTCCACCATCTAACTTGGCCTCTGGACCTAAGTTTTGTAAGTTGTCAGTTGTTGTGGTAGGCATTCAGCATCTCGTCCTTCAGCATATTGACGGCCGCCTCTAATGTGGGTACATCGTCAATTACGTTGGGGAAGTCCCGAAGGGATTCTGCGAGATTCGCTGACTAGTTTACCCAACCCGCGTCTCTGGGTTTTCTTTCCATTGGGATCTCTCGGGCGTACCCGCCACTAGATTGAACCTGGCCTGTTTGTGGTCTGATCGTGATGGTGCGTCCGACACCTTCCGATTGGCAATTCTGTCTGTAAGATTTCTGGTGCATAGGGTTATATCGAACACCTCCTCTTTTATAGTATTACGAAGGGTTGGTAGTCACTAGGTATTCCACCAACCGCCGATTAGTGTCAGTGCTTTCTCGCAGTTGATGGTGTGCATTCACGTCACATCCTATACATAGGGGTATCTTAAGCGCCTTGGAGTGGTTCACTAGTCGTGTCACTTCCGATGGTGGCACTTTCGGGTCCTGTCCGTCAACGTTACAGAAGTATGCTGACGCTATGGCCCCGCATATCCTCTCGATACCGTCCATCTCTGTCATGACCACTATCAGTGCATAGTTCCCATTGGGGCACGATATTGATCCCTTTTGCTACGATTCATGCTCTGGGCCTGGTCAATGCTGCGACCCTGAAACATAACAATCCTCACAAATCCCTGATTGTGCCGCTCACTGTCTAGGTTTCTTGGACTAGAGATAGGCCGGCGTGCACCGCAGCCAAGCCCCTCTGCAAAGCCCCCTGTGGTGCAAGTTAATCTGGGATATTGACCTTGACGGTGGGGCCATTATGCCTTGTCGAACGCCATCGCCTCAAACTCTTACCCTTCTGGAGCCTCGCGAGATACTTTGAAGGCGACTCTACCTAACTCCATCTAGGCTTCTTGTCAACAGCCTCTAAGACCCTTACCTGAGATTTGCGCAGCTGAAACACCAGAACGTATTTCTCTCCTCACGTTCAGGGTGGTGTTGTAGGCCCCAAGTCGGTTTATGACCCCGGTTCCTCAGAACGTCCCGAGAGCCAGAACATAGCCTTGTGCAACCTCTGGATGAGCTCTACTCCTCCAACCCTGAGTTTCGGGCTCCGAACTCAAGGGTGGCCACCTTATTCAGTAGTCGCTCCCTTGACCTTTGTCTGGAGGCCACAAAGACGAAGACGCCTACTTTCCTGAACGATGTCTTTATTCTCGGCATCTGTTCTGGGGGCGTCTTCTTAGACAGTACCTTAAAACTGGCCCTGAATCTGTTGAAGTTACCCTGGGACAGTAGTGTCTTAGGGTATTCTTCCGCCGTTGCTACCTCGGTCAGGGTGTTTGTTCTCTGGGCGTCTGTAAGCGACTCCACCAATAGCACCTTTTTGAGGCGCCCCCGATGAGCCATTGCCTTCCGTCACACAGTGGAGCCGTTCGGCAAAAAAAATTCAAAAATCATGCTTAAAGCCAATTTTTAATAAAAAAAAAATTAAACGAATTTTGATAGTTTTTGATTTGTAAAATAAGAAACCAAGTGCCTAGGCGCGATATCATATAAATTAAGCGTAGTACGAATACCATGCTGCGGTACTTTTAAAATTATATTAACAGCCTGTGAACTGGGTGTGCACCAAGATTGCCTTAAACCAATAATACACATTTTAATATGCGCACACTTACCCACCCACCCACACACATACACACATTTAGTGTGTATGTCTGAGTGTATGAGTGTATGTGTCTGCGTTCCTCCCTGTGGACCGGGCTTTTGGAGCCCCAGCCCCCAGAGCGCACACAGCCCGCCCTCCGTGGTCTCTTATCGTCCCGGTGGGCCGAGGGCGGTGTATAGTTCTCCCCTTTTTCTTTTCGGATCTCCCCGTAACTGAGCTGTTTGCGTCTGATCTTGCTGTAGGGGGGGTCTGAGGTTGCCCTCTGCCTCCTCCTCAGTTTGGCCAGTTTTTTGCGATATACACCGAATTTTCTTGCGTATAGGTCTGATCGGTAGACCACTAACTCCCTCTGGGGCGCAGATTTGTCCTGGGTGAGTTTTCTTCCGAATACCGATGTAGAATGGGCGACGGCCAAGTTACCGACATATTCTCTAGTATGGGAGCTGCCGGAGTATGGGGCGTTGAGGATTGGCTCCCCTCTTCCTTCACCTGTCCAGTCATATCGCTTTGTTTTGTTGTTATAGTACATTACGATACTAGTAGCATAAGTCGCACCTTACGGCACGGCGTCTATAAGCGCCAAAGCGTAGCGAGTGCGCTTAACACCATGCCATAAAGAACGACTTATCACACATGTATATTACATTATTTTGTAGCACTGACTGCATAAATCCGCCATGTCACGCCTATCCGTACCACTAATAGTCCATTTTTGCACCGGGCAGTATCGTATGCATTGAACTCGGCAGTAAATAAGTGATACCCACGGTGCAATAATGGGCTACTTACGTCACGGATAGGTGTGACATAAATAAGGATTTATGCCATGCAGTGCTATGAAAAACTTTTCCATTTGAGTCCCACGAGTAACTAAGAACCTAAAGGTCCACCGCCGTAGAGTCCCGCGTGCGCCGGTAAGGCGACCACGATACTCAGAGATTACGTCAGGTGCCTCTAAGGATCCGTTAGAGATCCTCCAATACCCTGAGGGCCACGAATCTCTATCGCCACTGGTCGCCTAACACCTTCAGATCGGGGGGTGTATATACCCAGACCACCACCTTAGAGAAGGGGCTGCATGTTGGTCATCAGCGCGATCCGGTCCAGGTCAGGCGTTAGCCGGGACTTACCTTCCCTACACTCACTGGGACAAACCCTGTTACGGGTTGCCAATACATTCACACCAGGTCTCCCATTTATAGGGAGCCCCCCAGGCACCAGGACTAACCTTTATAGGGCGCGAAATCCATGCCACTTCACCTCACCCTTGCCCTCTCGCGGTGACTGAGCCTCCCCACTAAGCCACTGGAGTTTCCCACTAAGGTAGGTCACCCGCATGGCACTCGACAAGGTTCTACAGACCCTAAGGAGGCCCTATATTAAAAGTAGCCTTAAATAATATTTTCATTTGTTTATAAAAAATATACCAAGGTTTACCCGCGTAAAAGAAAAATTAAGTTTCGGTAAAGTTAATATAAAATTCTCGTTTGGCGAAACTTGCCCTAATGTTTGACAACGAGACGTTCTAAAAATCCGAATTATCACATATTTCAGGTTTGCAAAACTTTTTCCAAAGGTCAAAAAACCTAGTGAAAAATTTTCCAAACACTAATTTATTACTTTCGTTCTTGACAAGTAATTTTTAATTTAGGTCAGAAATTTTGACCCCTTTATCTGTACTATTTCTTAAACTACTAATTGGTCCCATAATTGACAAGCAAAAAGTGCCTCAGTGGATATCAACTTAATCCAGTAATCAAAAGGTTTACGGTTTAAATCTCGGCTCACGAATTTTTTTCCAATTTTTGTAATTAACTAATTTTTTCAACCTTCGGAAGGAGTTTTGCAAACTATGTAATATGTTACAATTCAAAGTTTAGGAAAGTCTCGTTGACAAACATCGGAGTAAGTTGCGCTAAATGTTTCTGTACCAAAGTTTCTGGAAATTTCATATGAACATAAATTTTATTACGCGGGTATTTTGTTATGAAGTCACATTACGCTAGTTAGTTGAAAAACCGGTGACTTGGAGCTATTAAGGGAAAATCGCGCATATAGCTTATTTAGCTACTAAGCTCAACGCATAAATATTTTAGAATACAATAGTAATTTATATTATTAATTTCAGGTCGCTAGATCGTGAAATCAAAAATTTCTATTCCTTTCTTGTGGTTGCTACTGATAGTAGCGAATATGAGGCCCGTCAGACATCCATACGAATTGAAATTCACATTAACGATGTAAATGATAATGCTCCAGTTTTCGAAGAATATCCTTTTAAAGCTCAAGTTCCTGTAAGTACGCAACCTGGTCAGAATATTCTACGCATAAAAGCTAATGATATGGACTTCGGTGTAAACAAAGAAATTACATACTCACTTCTCAGGGAGCATGAGAAGCCCAAATTTCGAATTCATCCGAGCACCGGCATAGTAAGTATCTCCTCATCACTGGCTCAGGAAAGTGAGCAAATTTACCATCTCGAAGTTCTTGCGACTGATAAAGGAACTCCGCCGTTAAGCAACCGTGGCCTCATCGAAATCCATATCAGCGATCTTGCCGATCTTGCCCCAGTTCTCAAGTTTCAAAACGACAGCTACAACGTTATGGTCAAAGAAAATTCTGCTGCCGGTTTCTACGTTACTCAAGTCACTGCAGTTAGATCTGATGGCAGAAAACAGCGCATAATTTATTCTATTGGTTCTGGTAATGAACTCAAGATATTTAGAATTGATAATCAAACCGGATCAATTACCATTAATGATCCTTCAAAACTCGATGCTGACATTTATAATAATAGAGATCCAGAAATTGAATTTTTTGAAAATATGGATACAGATCATCAGGAAGACCATTCGGTAGATATTCACAATCAACAGATAAATGGGAAAATAAAAGTAACTTCGAAACTCATGTTAACTCTCATTGCAAGAACAATTGGCCCAGATCCGCTGGAGGCTTACGTAAAACTTGTCGTGCGAATATCTGATATTAATGACAATGCTCCTATCTTTACACAATCTCAATATTCTGCTACCGTTTTAGAAGGCAATACCAAAGGCGATCTCGTTTTAAAGGTGAGTTTATCTAAATTCATTTACACTGAAAATGAATAGTAGAAATAAATAGATATATATAATTATTTTCGCTCTTTTACAGCTTTCTGCTTATGACATTGATCAAGGATTAAACAGCAAAATCTTATATCACATAGTAGATGGTAATCCAGATAATGCTTTTACAATAAGTCCTCCATATAGTGGGGTCGTGCGGACTAACATTGTTCTTGACCGTGAAATCCGAGAAAAATACCGTTTGACTGTTATTGCAACTGATCAAGGAAACCCTCAGTTGACTGGAACAGCTACTCTAAGCATAAGAGTTATCGATATCAATGACAATCAACCAACTTTTCCAGAGCGTAAGACCATTACTGTTCCCGAAGGTATGTATTTCATTTTTATGTCATATTGAATAATCGTGAATAGTTTATTATTTAACAATTAACTAAAAAACTCCATTGTCATGTTATGGCCAGTGAACTTGAACAAACTTATTTTATAGAATTTTTTTTAGTTCTCAAACTCTTTGTAATTTTGAAAAGAGGGATTGTTGTCCAAAAGTAAAAAAAGTTTGTTATTGAAGAAAATCTTTAGGGAACATTCATATTATACCATGATTTTAAGGTTTGAAAATTTATAACAGTTGAATTAGAAATTTTGTTCTTAATATGAAAATGTCTTACAAGAAGAGGCTTAGAAGTCCACGTTCTGAATTCTTTCATTATTATAGAGGTGGCTCATTTTACTATAAATAGAGTCTCGGCAAAGCCTTTTCGACCAATAGACATTCTGTCAAAAGATTCAGATATGCAATGTTTAAAATCTTAGCTATATGTGATTAGCTCACCACTTCATATTTCCTAAATCGTTTTTTTGCTACCACAAACATGATAAATACATTTTGTATTGTCAATTGAATCATTTCTTAAATTATTTTTCATTCACTAACTCAAAAGCAACATTAAATACCAATAAAAAGTGATTGGTGATAGAGTGGACTGACAGTGGTATTTATTTAATTTGATGTTGAAACTACTGGTCGTTTGACTGGCAGCAAGTAACGCTACCTAAATCTACTATGTATATCTATTAGTATCTGATGAGGACCATTGTGGTCGAAACGTCGACTGATCAACATACTTGAGTGTTAATTATTTCATCAAATCAGCTCGACAGTACGACCAGTTGTTTCAACATCAAACCAATGAAAAGTATAAAAAATGGGCATAATTTCTCATAACTGTCTACTTTTGTACAATGAATGCAATATTTACAACATAAAAATTATATTTTTCACTATCCCCTGAGTTAAAGTGACCCTGGGTGAAGTATTTTATGCCCAAGTATGGTGAAAAATAGTATACGCTCCACGGAAGTAAAATTAGCCAGCCCACATCGCGTGTTTGGCACCCTCGCTTTCGGCTCGGGTCGCAATTTATATGGGATATGGACTGTTACTGTTTTTTTTTCTCCTTAGGTGCGTAATATTCTATTGCTTCCTAATAGAAGAAAATTTGTGATAGTACTTTTGTTGTTATGAGTTGTTGTAAAAACATGTTATAATTGTTTTTCGGGGTTAGGAATCAAAATACCTGGTTTTGAAGAATGTATGTATGTATGTACGCGCGTGCGTGCGTGCTTGCGTGAGTCCATGTGTGTGCGTGTTTATATATGTGGGAGGGTGCGTGCGTGCGTGCGTGCGTTCGCGCATGTGTGTGGGTGGGTGCGTGCGTGCGTGCATGTGTGTGTGAGATACAAATTTTCACGCAGCATAACTCAAAACTGGACCAGTGCTATGACTCAAATCCTGATAACATGGCGGATCTGGCACCCTCCTCTCATTTGATTGAATTTCAGTGGGTTTAGGAATATGGCACGAAAAACAAACGAGAGCCGTCAAATCAAAGCACGAGATTCTTTTTACATTAAAATGTAGGTTGGAATAATCTTCTTAAAACAAAAAAAAATTATAATGTTGAATCAGTGAAATTCTAGTCGAAATATGTTGAAAATAAAATTCATGACTAGATGAAATGTTTCTTAAGCTTCTTAAAATCACATTTTTTAATATTTAAAACATATTAACATTTTTTATTGTATTTTTACTTCACATTTATGCATCCTTACCATAGATAATTGTAAAATCGAAAACGAAATGACAATAAAATAAATTTGAAGCGAGGGTCTGAAAGTAAATAATGAAGACGAAAAAGGAAATTTAAATACTATATCTAAACCTTTGAATTCTAGAAGCAAAAGGAGTTGAACCTGCTTTTCAATACTAAAAGAAATTCATTCACAGGTTTTAATTGGATGTACATTAATTACGTATATTTTCACTTTGCAAAAAATTAAAGTAAATATACTTTATTTTTTATAAAATAAAAAACTTTCGGCATATGCTCGAATTTTTTTAAAATCTGAAACCTTTATGCTAAAATCTTACATCTAAATCAAGTTTCATAATTTGTAGTTGACGTTTGAACATTATTTTTATCAAAAAACTTAATTATCAAAGGGCACGGCAGCGCCCTGCTTGGCGAGTATAAGGAACGAAGTGACTGACAAGTAAGCTAGACGTCAACGCACCCTATATACATTGGAATGGCTTTCTAATCCTGCTTTTTTTTGGTCATATTTTCCATATCATTTTTTATATACGTTGATACCTCGCATGAGATACTTTATTGGAAAGTGTTTTTTATTTACATTCTACCTGTAAAGTTTCATCGCAAAAGATGCTTTCGTATTGATGCTATTAGATTATAAAGTTTTTGTCTCCACGAGATCATAATAATTTTTTTCCTTCAGTCCTTAGTGAAAATTTTTCGCAATATCGGGGAGGAATAATCTGGGGCTGTAGTTGATGTCAAATCGTATCAGAATATAGTTATATTTCAGTGCTAACAGCGTACGAAGCGCGGCGCTACCGCGCTAGGTTCTTGATTGATGAAGATCGAGAGCGGAGAGAGAGAGAGGTTATATATATATAAATATGTGTTGGAATTAGTTTGGCGACAAAAACACATACAGATTTCTTTACACATAAAGATTACATCATCAAATATGGTAAACCAGTCGCGATAATGACGGACTATGGTAAGCAATTCACGTGTAAAAAAGGGACAGACAAATTAGCAGAAGAAGGTATGAAATCAATTTTTTCTTCAGTTCGTTACCCTTTATATAACATAGTCGAAAGAATACATAGGGAACTAGGAAAATTTTTCTGCGTTTAAACACAACACGTACATAAGAGATGGGCGAAATATACAAAAACTATAGCAAAGATTACACAGGTACACAAAAAATAAAAATTGGTACGATCCAGGAGACCGATGATCATATCCTTATGAATTTAGATGCACCGATCTGAGATATGACCTTAATTTTGATCTATCACCTCAGGATTTTAAGATATTTATAACAAAAATTTCGAGGTGTCTGAATTTCAAGGTCAAAAACATTATTTTTTATTAATTTATCAGTGATACTATATAGTACTAATCATGCCCTACATTATCCATTAGAAATTATCTGAATACGACTTTTCTTCTTCAAGATATATGAAATTAAAATGTTTAATCATCTTTTTTGAGATACATTAACTGAATATTTTAATTTAATATATCTTTAAGAAGAAAAGTCATATTCAGATAATTTAAAATTTATAATGGAGGGCATGATTAGTACTTTACAATATCAGTGGTACATTAATAAAAAATAATGTTTTTGACCTTGAAATTCAGACAACACGAAATGTTTAGAGTTACAGATATCTCAAAATCCTGAGGTGATAAATTAAAATTAAAGTCATATCTGAGATCGGCGCATCTAAATTCATAAGGATATGATCATCGGTGGATAAGGATATGATCATCTGGATCGGACCAATTCTTATTTTTTGTGTACCTGTGTTATGAATGAAATTTATCATAATACCGGTTATACTCCTTTAGAATTGCATTTGAACAAAAAATCAACGCGCACATGGGAAACATACATTAAAGTGCAAAGTATTGATGACATTTCGTATGAGAGAAAATTGTTTTTAGCTAAAGAGAGGATGCATGGGAAATCAAAGGAAAGAGCAAACAAAAAGAATAAAAACAGAATTCTTAAAACGTATGCAGTAGTAGAAAATATTTTGTAGAACATTTTAAATGTTTTAAGTTTTATGTTTATGACGGTCCATATTTAATAAAAAAAGAAGATCGCGGAACACACTTATATTATTACAGGTGAAGATGGCAACGAAAAAGATCAATTTTACATGAAGAATTTAAAACCATATTTTTTAAAAGATTGTAATTAAAATCTTGAAAAAGAAACTAGGGGGGCTGCGCCCCCCTGCGTGCCTTCTGCACGCCAACTCCCCCTTTCACCTGCTCCTCGCTTGACTCGTTGTCCGCCCCTTCACTATGTAAAAACGAAGTTTTTACATAATAGGCACGACCGCAATGCTCAGAAGAACCTTATAAATTTATTATTGCAAAAATTGTAATACTTTATTTTTATTATTTCTATCATTAAAATAAAGCTTAAATGCATCTGCAGTAAAATTTAAGAAAAATAAAAACTATCTCTTTACTTTTACACGTTTATTTATTTATTTATTTATTTGTAAAAGCTTTGCATTTTAATTCTAAATTATGTGTAAAGAACTTTTTAATTAGTCTATGATCCATATAAATTTATTAAGTATTAAATGATATGATCAAAGTGCATATAGGAAAATCAAAAATAAGTATCATGATTGCAGCAGGTATATTTAAAATTAAAAATATGGTTTTCATAGTTTTTATCAAAATTATAATAATCGTTTTTATTTTTATTTATGAAAAACTTAAATAGAAAAAAGTTTTGTTTCAATGTTATCCACAACTTTCATATTCAAAATTTTTGTGTCAAATTCTGTTAAATTATACTATTATTGTTTATCATTATTCTCTATTAATAAAAAAAAACATAGACATAAATTTCATATAGTTCTAACGAAAGGTGGGGACTATAGCTGCTCACGGGTTTTCCTATAACTACATATTCCTATACAATCTCAATTACGAAAAAATACTCGCGACACGTGCACACGTACACTAATATCGCGGAAAGCGCAAAAAAAGAAGAAAAAAGCAATGCACATTCGGCAACGGCAAGCTGGCATTGCGCCGCGTGCATGAGAACTATTGAATTTGCAGCAGCCATAAGGGCTATTCGGTTAGGCTGCGTTAGTGCGTTCGCGCACATATAAGTATATGTATACAGCGGATAAACAGATGCAACCCGCGTGACTTTGAGCGTTTCCTGTGTGATATACGGGATACATATCTACTTATACATTGGATCGTGCGCGCTTTCTGCTACTGCTCTCAAGGCGAATAGCCCTAGTGAGTATATTGCATCGTGCCGTATGCGCGCGTGTATCCATGGTGTGTGATGTCAATAATAGCAACGTCTGGCTCCCGGCGTCCTCAGCGATGACATCGCCTGCTGTAGTACACCGCCCTGGTGAATGTCGTTCCTTTCATTGTGTTCGCCGGTTGATGATAATTCGTCGCAGACAGGAAGGCAGTATGTCAGCGGGGAGAGCAGATTTTGTAAGTCCTTTCTCGATTCTAACCTCTCTGATAGGTGAGTTGATAATACTTTCTGTTGTTACAGGTATATCAGGGTGTCCGTTATTTCCAGAATTAAAAATTCTAAAAGTGGCGATTGAATTTCGAAAATATATGCCAAAAAAATAAGAAAAACGTTCAGCAGCACACTGTAGGCCTAAAAATGTCATGTCGTCGAGCATATGAATTTTTGAAATTTTGAAAATTTTTTAAAATCAGTTTATTTGTGGAGGTGGCTATTTTATCCTGCGCTATAGCGACGGGAATGGTGGCTAATACTTGGAAATATCATCCACAATAAGCTTACTCACTTTTATTATGTTGAAATACTCTGTAGATTATGTAGAACTACTTTTTGTCCACTCAATATAGGTCACAATTATAAAAAAAATAGCGTTTTTCGCAATGTATTATATGTAAATCACGAAAAATCTTCTTTTGCACCACAGCAATCGAAATTTCGTAAAATTACCTTTAAAATGATCTTTTTATAAATTCTTTTAGGATGCCCGTAAGCCGAAAAATCGTTGTTAAAAAATTATATGAAATTTTGTTAAAGAGGTAAATTTTTCATTGCACAAGATCTGGTTGATTCCCAACAATCCACAAGACCTATACAATCTAAAGATCTTTTAGTGCCATCAAAGAACTTCAATTTAAGCGTCAGATGAGGTCTCTAGGTGCTTCTGCAGAGGAGTAATGATTTTTTTTAAATGTTAAAAATTTCAAGTATGCAAATGGTGAATTGTGATTTTATCAAATTTTGAACTTCTACGTAAAATCGATGTAAAATCGTTCGCGAAGCATCTACAGACCTCCACAAAAAGCAAAAATGAAGCTCTTAAACTTTATTTT
>JAPYZO010003309.1:0-16964 GCA_030522905.1 Torymus flavipes
CTCTCTCTCTCACTCACTCTGCATACCCTGTGGCGGGCGGCGGAATTAGCATTACAGCGAATGGGAGAAAATCGTTGGAAAAGCGACAATAGCGGAATTTTCGTGCTGAATCGTGATTTAAACGAGAGGAAGGAAGCGATTTTAATCTGAATTAACGAGTTAAAAATTGTGCCCTTTCCAGATCTGCTGGCAATTGCCATGCCTAAAACAATTTCATATTAGCAGTAAATGCAGAAAGTTGATTATGTCGTGATCTTTTTTTATACCTTGCTACCTTTTTTAAAATGTAACGTAGTATTAAGAGAAAAAAAAATTTTCTATAAGATATTTTACAAAAAAGAAATGCATCTAAAATGTTAAAGAAATATTTACTCATGGTGGCTTTTCTATTATATTGGATTTTAAAGTTAACCTTAATGGTAAATGCGCTAATGTTAACACGCATACAGCACATACATTTATGCGTTACTTAAAAAAATGTTTATATTAAATATTAAACATTTGATTAATACGAATGTAATTTAACTTCGAAATTTACAAAAAGTAAAATTAAAAATGAATATATTGGTAGAAAATATATATTAAAATTCTCAGAACGTATAATAAAACTCGACTTTAGATGAATTATCCAATCGTTAATATGATTGGGAATATCCAAGTTTTAAAATATATATTAAAAATATATTGAACGTAGATTCTCATAGCAATATAAATGTCAAGTTAAAAATACTGTCCCATATTACATTCCTTAGAAGAGCACCGTCATGCAATATAACATGAAACTTCGATAAATTCGTAATCAACGACCAACTCTTCATCAAAATAATTAAAACTTTTCAGAACCTCCGCAGAAGCCAGTAGACTGCAGCATCAGAAACGAGACGAGCGCCATGGAAGTGAATTGCATCCCTGGCGCGAGCGGCGGTCTCCCCCAACACTTTGTCCTCGAGGTCCGTGGCATCCTCGAGAATTCCAGCCTCATGCACCAGATCCCCCAGAACGACCAGGGCGTCGAGGATGAGGTTTCGGCCGCCTCCACCAGTCCGGCCGTCTTTCAAGACCGCAGCAACGAGCCGAACTTCCAGCTGTACGGCCTCCTGCCGGGCTACGACTATACGATAGCCGTGTACGCGGAGAACCGCCAGGGCCGTAGCCTGCCGGTCCTTATCGAGAACATCCGCGTGGCCGAGCCCATGCAGAAGAAGCACGCTGAGAGCCACTTCCTAGGCGACCTCGCCAGTGTCATACCCCAGGCGACGAGCGTCGAGAGTGCCTTCATTGTCCTCGGACTGATAAGTGAGTGAATAACAGCTTTCTCCTCCCTCTTACCCTCAGTGAGGATTTGCCCTTCCCATTGTGCCGAACTGTAGAACGATTACCATTATGCCGCGGTGGCTGCGTGATTCTAATGCGCCGTCCTTCCCCTTCGCCCCAGCAGCTAGCTAGCTCTTGAATCGGGCCAAAGGAGGACTGATATGAGACCCTTATTCCAAGACGCGTTCACGCGCGATCCGCCACACGTATAGAGCAGTCGGAGGTCAGAGCAGTAAAAGTTAGGACGCAATGAACCGGAAGCAGTAACGTTTAGGAAGTTTTTTCTGATCTGTCGTAAAGAACTTGCTTCGCCCTCGTCGCCAGCAGGGCGCTTTGTTCCGGAGCTTTTTATATCATTACATGATTTTGACATGGAAGCGCGCCGTTTGACTTTAGTACTGATTAGAATAGCGATGGCGGGCTTTTAGGACAGGTTTATTTTGATTTCAAATTATTATTTTTTTTTCTTCGAAATGTCGACTATCGAATTGTAGGTAGAGTTATAGCAGTGATTTTTCAATATTATGAGGTAATATATTCAAAAGGAATTAAATTCGTTAATTTAAATGTGCCGACCAGTTTTGATGCTAAAAGCCTTTGATATTTAATTTTTTACGTTTTCATATGTATTTCAACTAAAGCTGTCTTAATTGAACGCAATGTTCAATTTTAAAATCTGCGGAAATTGCTTTTCATACTTTTATTCGTTATGTTGATCCGATGTTTTAATATTTTGCATAACATAACAGTTGAAAAATTTTACTCGTGGCTACAAAAGAATTAATATTATAGAATAAATTTTATAAGTCTATAACAATAATAACATATAAGAATTAAATTGAAAATTCATGTGTTAATTTATTAATATTTTCAATAGATACACAATATGAAATATATTAAAATTTGGAAAAATATACAAAAGTTGACCAATAATTAAATAACTAACTATGTCGATGAAAAGTTCTTTTTAATCTTTCAAGCTGGAAGAAAAATAAACACATGATTTTTAGAACATGAGCAATTTACCTCTTTTATATAGGTCAACCAAAGAAAAGTGTTGAGATTTTGTTAACGATTTACAAACCAATTTCAAATTACACTCTAGTAATTTTTTATCCGTCTGTAAAGAAATCTGTACACTTTACAAAAATAAGGGTTCCTGATTTTTACAAATTTTCCCACCACATAGAATCATGATTGTGTATCTTCAATCTAACAGCTTGTAGACCAGAGGAGTCTTGGAAAATCGAAATTGTTCGTTGAAGGAGGCATCCCCGCTACTTGATTTTTCTCTGTAAATTTAAGCGGAATCAGTTTGGCCCTTTTCTTGCAAGCGAATGTAGGCCACGTACACCAGCACAAATATACTCAAACGTAGACGTATACCAACGCTCTTCAAAGTCTTTGAAGTGTGTAATTGACCCGTGCCGTACCTGCAGTATAATTACACGAAACAATTAAACTAACATTTTTCCGAGACTTTTTCGTTGGGCTGGAGCACAGTTGCAATTATAAATTCAACGAGATCGATCTGCGCGGGCGGTGACGGTACATGTAACCATTTTATAAATAAAAAATCGGGTTGAACATCTGGGCTCTCTATTGTCCCTCATCCGGTTGAATTTTTCATGCCCATTCTATTCCCACATTCTGGATTCTTACTCTTCTCTATTTGCGTTCGTAACCGTTTTTTATAAAAGTTGAAATTCCTTAAAAATGAATGTCACGATTTTTAGCAAAAAAACGAATTTACATTAATAACTTTTATTATCATTGAACATTCGATGTAATTTGTACAATCCACAAAATATGTATAATCAATAAAATTAATTAAGGATTTCAAAATGATTTGTTCGTGGAAATATCATCAATAATATCATTAAAATTAATGGAAAAGCAGATTACTTTTTGTAATTAATTTTTACATTTAGGCTTCAATATAAAACATATACATATAATAGAATTCATACGCTTTGTTCACTTTTATCAAATTTTCGCAATCATTAAAATTAAAAAATACATTTATATTTTATGTTTACTGTTATCAAATTTTCGCCATAACTAAAATTAAAAAATAGATAGTTAGATTAATAAACAAACATTGTGATTGGTTCCGCCAACCATTTTTACCTCGCTATTATTATTAAGTTGGTTATAACTATCCCCTTGGTTGTATTAATAATTATCATGTTATTTTTGTGTTTTTCGACTAATGCAGATGGTTACGGTAATTATTTGCGCCAACTATTTTTTTCCGTGAGCGCTCAACAATCGATAATTCGAATTTCTCGTGCGTTGAATAAGCATACAGGTACCCAGAGATGAACTTTTCCAAAAATACACGCAATAATAATTGGAAATAATATTTTGCATTTTTTATCCGTTATATCAAAAGCACGCACAATGTTTAAAAGCTCTGGACAATCGAACGAATTAAACAATGGCCCAAAAAATCTCATTTCAAAGTAAACATCGATTCCCGTTCTCTCTCTCTCTCTCTCTCTCTCTCTCTCTCTCTCTCTCACGCCAGTTGATGCATCGCCGACGTCAATTATTCTGCGAATCCTCTGTCGAAATTCTCATCGCGTCGGCAAAAAAAATCCTTCCTCTCTTTTCCACGGAAACGCTCTCCCTTTCTCTCTGTTAATTCAACAAACACGAATGATAAAACCGATCGCGCGGTGGTGGCGGTAGCAGCGGCCGCCGCGTTTGCGGAGAAAATACAGCATGCCTCTACCACGGTGCGGAGCTCCGCAAAATCATCGAAACATTTCATAGTGTGCAACGGTCTCTCTCTCTCTCTCTCTCTCTCTAAGCGAAAACGCAGACCGGCTCATGGAATAAATACACATGTACCGAATGGGAAGATGGGAGGGAGAAGAGGAAGAGAGAGAGATAGAGAAAGAGGTAAACAGAGGGAGAGAGAGAGCGCGAGCGCGCCACGGTCGCGGAAGAATGCGTTCTACCCAGTCTCGTACACTATGCGCGAAGGCTATATATATAGGTAAGCGAGAGTATAAAGGGGGGAAAGCGGGCGGGAGAGTCAAATATTCTCTTTCTCAATTCTTCTGCGTCGTCATCTTGCTCGTCGCGCCGAGGAGCTCCGAGCGCGCGCGGGGGAGGAGGAATCCGTCCATGTCGAAGCTCCTTTTTGCCTCTTCTACCACCACCCCTTTCTCCTTACCTTACCTCCTGTCTTTTCTTCGCACTCTCGCCACTCTCCTTCCGCGCTCTCCCATCCTGTCGGCGAATATTCGCGCTTCGACAAAATTCTATCCCGGTCTGAATAACGGTTGACTCGCGTCGAATGAATTTTCTGGCTTGGGCATTCGTACGCCCACTCGAAGAGAACGAGGTGCTGGAAGGAGGGAGAGAAAGTGGAAAGGAGAGTAAGACGGAGAGTCGAGAGAGAGAGAGAGAGTAAGAAGTAAGGTAGGAAGACTTACGTTTTCGCAAACGACAAAACTGAACTCTCGCCGTGTCGATTGAGGCGCGCCTGACAAATTCGCCTTTTCTTCCTCTCGGTTAGTCTTCCACTGTTGTATTTTCTTTTCACCTTGGTTTCCTTTCTCTAGCCTGCCCTCCCCTCTTTCTCCTTTCCTTTCTTTCTCGCTATATTTCTCTTGCATCTTGGCTCTGCTTTGTTAAGGTTCTTGTAGACCAGAAGCTCTTGTATTGTATCCATATTGTTATTCTTAACGGTAAATGAGCCTTTTTTAATTAAAAGATAAAAATCCAATATCTATTTTAATGAAAGTTAAATTTGAATACATAATTTTTGTATCATTTGAAAGCGAAAAGAAACGATGATGACAGTAGCACTGATATTCACTAGAACTATTGTCTATGCTTCAAAAGATTTTTAATTAATTTTCTAATTTTATTCCGCTGAAGAGAAGTCAAAAATATGATTAGAAAATAAGTGATGATAGAATTTGATAATAAACTAAAATAGCTTTATTGTATACTGTTTGTTATCGTAGAGGATTTTATAGTCTCAAATTGGGATTTTTATTTTTCTTTGTAAGAAAAATGATATTTTATAATTTCTTTTTCTTATATATTTCTAATGAAAGTAGAATTTTTAAATTTTCGTAAAATAAAATGTTAAATAAAACGCTACATTTACAGAACATATCACTTATTTGTTGAATTACTAAAAGTGAAGTATTACTTACATGGAATTAACGTTAGCGTGACGTAGTACCTATTAAATTGTAAGCTTTCTAAAATCAGGTGGTTGCCGTGAGTCATCATGACCGTACTTAAGGATTAATCTCTCTCGTTTCTCGTTCTTTTTCTTACTGCGTCTTTTTATTGGCAATGCAATCAAGTCTGTTCTTGTCCATTCTCTTCTAGAAAAAAAATGTTGTCCTACTTAAAAAGAGAACGCAATTTAAACTGAGTAGTTTTATGTTTTTCTTAGATTTTCTTAAAATATTTTCACAAAAAATCAACTGCACTCGGACCTGGTGTGATATTCTTTGAACTTTTAGAATTTGAAGAGAACGTAAATCAGTCACGTACCTAATAAGATCACGTTACAATTTCTCGACTTTTAACGTTGACAAATATACCTTATAAATTATTGTGAATTCTTTTGAAACTACTTTTACTTGTTATTTAGGAGTTTCAAAGAATTCATTTTCTACCTTCTAGCTCGACCGTTTTGATTTTTTTCTTACAGAAGATAAACTGCAATTCCGTTCATTTTTATTAATTTTTCTATGCTAAGTTATGCTAAATATGCTGAAAAAAAATTTTAAAAAAAGTCTTGGCCTATAGTGTTACTTTATTGGTCTTATAAAAAGAAGACTAGCTCTACACCAGCAGCAATTATTTTAATTAACCATTTCACTTCATTTCCATATGATTCAAATTCCATGCAAAAGCATTTTCCGAGATTTTGTTCGACATTCGGACCTGCATCAAAGAAATTTTATGCAACCTATGTCTGTAAAAAAATGCACTTCAGAATCAATTCGCCAGATTGGTCAAAGCGTGCATACGATAGGAAAAATTCTGCCAAGGAACGCTTTTTAGCGTCCAATTACGTAATATTAAAATAAACCTGTACATATACCTTATATATATTCACATGTTACACAAGTACTTTATAATGCACGCCCAACTGCGCAATTTTTATAACAACGAAACGTCCTTTTTTTTAGCCGTTTTTCGATCACATTTATTACGCTGCAATTTCTGCCTCCGCCGCCGCCGCCCATATCGCTTTTCTCCGTTTTTCTCTCCTTTTCGTCCGTGTGCCACCTTCCGCGTCCTCGGCAATCTTTTGCCTTCCTCTGTCTCTCTTTCTTGCCTGGCTCCGCTCTGGAAACTTATTTGCCGGAATCTCGCAATTTTCTTGCGTCTTTCACACAGAATGCGCCTCGTCAAAATAAAAGGGGCCGAACCGCCCGTTCGCTTCGTTATATCGTGTCCTTTTTTTATCCTCCTAACGAGCGGCGACCGGGGCACAGACGTCGAACCTTTAACGACTCTTTAATCCCGGTCCGAGAGCCGCTATTGAACGCCATTCGAATAATAAAAGGAAAATACACACGCATAGGTATACGCGTGTACGAGGTATTGAAAAAGGCACAAGTTTGAAGAGATGAGCGGTCACGTATAGATTTGGGGAGTCTATATGCGAGTGTGTTTTTTTGCTTTTTGCGATGTCACGGATTGCGTAAATGCACGCTGCCGCTATGAATACACAGTTTACACAGCTCATTCGCAATTGGAGGCTTGTTCACGGATTAAAAAGAACGTAGAGAGAAAAATAAAGCAGCAAATAAATATTCGCGCGCAAAAGGGGAAAAACGTTCTTACGGAAATTAGCGAGATGACAATAAAAAATTAGTATAGACACATTTCAACAAGAATTAAGAATAATTATAATAAAAATAATGAGCAAATGAATGAAAAAACAAACAAATTAATGTTAAATTATTAAAGCATAGTTTTAAATATAATCTAACATTATAACTTTTATAATATTTATTTTCAAGTGACGTAATTAATTCAACCAAGATATGCGATATACAATTATGCGAAATTAAATATATGATAAACAGAGCTTTGTACTTTTTTGAATTATGAATTCGTTTCTCCCAGCTATATCTGCATTAAATATTCGCGATATCAACTTTTAGCACAATCCCACGTTAAAATAATCTTTGTACACGTAGCACCGCTTAGCGCCACAGTATTTGATTCAAATAAAATTCACCCCAACCAAGTAATTATTTACTACTTCAAACAAAATTTAATTAGCTGAAGTGATTTTTCTTTCAGTGTATCGCGTTTACCAATGTTTATTGCCAAACATGGCTCATAATTCATGTCAAAAAATGGTTCTGAGCTCATTCGTCCTGGAGATTACCTGGCGAGTGCAATCGGAAAAGACACGATCTCGCGCGTACACGCGCTATTCGATCAATCTCACTTGTCATTTAAATGGAAAACAATGCGCACGTGTAGGATCGTTAATTGGAATGTCTCCGTATCAATTCATCCACAAGCCCGCGCGCCGATGATAATTGGACATCGAGAAATGCAAGATTCATGTATCGCCAGCTCGAAACTTGCGCGCGTGCTGCTCGTGTTAAAATTGATTAATTGCCGCCGAGTCTGTCTGTCTACCTCTCTCACTCACTCTCTTTGGAAAGGGGGTTGACCGTAAAAAGCGAACAGTAGTGGAAGCGTGGCTGGCGACGGCGTCGTGGCTGCCGGCGGCGACGAGCGTCGAAAAGCCTTTTCATCGGGCTATATGCATGCAATGTGTTGGCGGTATGCGCCGCCGTCACCTCCTCTCGGGAGTAACGGTTACGTGAACTTTTCGCGGTGAAGGCGACGAGGGGATGGCAGCCAAGCGCGAGGTATCCCGGGTCAATGTGACAGAGAGAGCTCATAACTCGATGTGTCGGGCAAACGAACGCGTGACGAATGCTTTTAATCCCGGGCTTGGCTCTCCGGGAGAATTGAAATTCGGGCGGAGAAATTTGCACAAGAAAATTCACGCCAGTTGCCTTCTGCTGCACTTTGCCTGTTTCAGTTATCGTAACTAGCATGGCTGTCGTTTTTTTCAACTGTATTTTCTGCTGTTCTTTTACAAGTATATGGAAAAATCTCTAGAATTTTTGACTACTCAAATTCACTTTTTTTTTTCAATTTTGTTGCTGCTGTTAGTTTAGCGTATCTATCAATGAATGAGACAGGATAATGTATCATTTTCAATTTTCACGTAGAAAACTAGGCCTGTAATCCTACTCGTAAAATTGACGAAAAAATGGGTAATTTATGGTTAAAATTTCTACTAGGGTATTTGCTTTATTTTCACCAACGATCCCAAATCAGGACAAACCGCGCCTGTCGGCAAAAATTCCCGACAAATCGTCAAATTTGTCTCGCGCGATACCTCGTCTTCTTTTATCTTTATACGACTTTTTTTCTTACTTATGTCCGCAGTTGCGGTGGCGCTGATCCTAGTGGGGATCGGAGTGGCGATAGGACTGGTGATTTGCCGGAGACGAGCGAGTCCGACGACGACACTGGAGAGCGGCCCCGACGACTTCACCACGCCGACGTACATTTCAGCGCAGAGGGTCGAGCCGAGGATCAGATACTCCACTGACAGGAGACGATCGCAGCGCACGAGCCTGTACCTGGAGGAAAGCCGAAATGGTGGGTATAATATTCTTTTGAAAAACGTATGGCGCGGATAGTATATCAACAGCAAAAAATATCGGAGGAATTGCGTACATGAAAATATGTGTGCAATCCGTTTTGTTTCGCTTTTAGCGCTAGTTGGGTATTGTTTTTTTTTTCTTTTTTTTTTTTTTATACAAAACAAAAGGTTTAATAGACGCGGTATCCGAATAAAATAGACAAAACAAATTTCGGCAGACGTGTGTGTCCAAAAATCCGCAAAACATAAAAAAGCGCGTTCGACTATTTTCCACGTCGTGCATCGTACGTACATAAAAAGAAAAATCCTTTAAAACAAATCGACGCATGGCACACAGTACCATTTCCATCATAACGCGTCTTCCACACCTACATATATGTATATAATACATGGACGATAATCGATTGATGATACTTCAATCCATTATCACGCCGTCGGGGGTCGTAAAAGCGCTCACTGAACGATTTCCCATTTCTCCATGGCGGAGGGGGTCGTCGACATCGTCACGCATACGTATTTATGCATTACATTTATTTTCAGCTTACGCGCGTTACGCGGGAATCTAGAATACATCGGCGCCGTCGGCGTTCGCGCGCAAGCCGAAAGAAGAAAGGGATGGGGGACCGTAAAGAGCGAGAGAAGCCGCGGAGAAAAGATGCAATTTCGTGCGTCGTTCCACGCGAAATCCTCGCGATCAAAAATTTAAAGTCCCGCCCCGGCGCGCGCGCATGGCTTCGTGGAAAAGCCGCAGCATCGAGGCTTTCATCGCCGGTGGCATCTACCTACCGCGCATACACTCATCGTATCCTTGCTCTCTCTCTCTATCCTCGTTGCACGTTATACATCCTCATTCGAGAATCTAAACGCAAACTTACACTCACACACAAACACACGCGAGCGTCGTTGAATTTCCGGGCCAAAAAATTAATCGCTGTTCCGTTATATGCAAGCCCGGCGCGCTACTGCTGCTGGGAAAGAAGAAAAAATTAAAGGGCAAAGGTCGAAGTTCCTCGTCTGCTGGCAATTTCGGGGCTTATACACGCCTGGGGCTGCCTGGCGGTGGTTCCCTGTGAAGTGCTCCTCGCTCTCTCTCTCCCCCCGGGGGCGAACCGCGATAACGCCGTAAAACGCTTCGCCAAGCCGCGAGCGAGCGCGGTTTCGAGCTTTCTTCCGCGAGCGCCCGCCGCGCAGTAGTCGCTATGTCGGCGCCTCGCTTCTGCTTGTATTACTCCGTCGGCGCTCCGGGGAAAAAAGAGGGCCTGGAAAAGTACTAGTTCACGTTAATTAGAAAAGAGAAAGAGAAAAACGTCCGATGTTAGAGGGCTAGTTTGTATATTGCAGATGCACGTGCGCGCGCTTGCGTGTGTGCATGTATGTGTACACGCGTGCATGTATAAAGTTAGCTACGTTATGAATCAAATTGTGTTTACCATTCAAAACCGCATTTTTAGAAACTCTAATTGAATGTTATGAAAGGTTGCACAATATTATGATTGTTAGGTTTATGTTTACCTACCATCAAGTGTAGAAAATACTTTTAGTCATTTACGTTTATAAATAATTAAATTGATTGTGAAATTAATTGTGTTTTGGGATAAACATAATTATATTCTAGTATCAGATAATATAATAACTAAAATAAAGTTACCAAATTACTACGTGCTCGTTATTGTGGCGATATCTTTATTAACCTTATTTTACCTTATAATACCGACCAGCACTGACAATTACCATATTATCAAACATATTTTGCGTCCAATATTTTAATTTCATGATTCATGAAGTTTCGTAGAAATTTAAAGTGGAAACAATAATCACTGGACAACTTGTTGTAAAAACCGCAAAACTATCAACTTTTCTATTTCGTTAAATATTTAATTCTTGGTTATTTGATATTAAATAATCTAGTTTAGTTTTTTTTCAATAACTATTGGAGAATCCATTACTCGATCGTCTCGAACGTTAATTTTCATCAGTAGCATTAAAAGTAATTTTAGTACCTGAAAAAGCTATGTGTGCTAGTACCAAGAACCTTCTCTATACAAAATAGTTTACCTTTTGGAAGTTAGAATATAGCCACAACATTACACCACATTATTTAGTACACAGAGCGTTCCGATGATACAACATAGCGTACATTATTAAACGTCAATTTAATCACATTGTTGAAGCGTTGTTCAGTGAAATTATAATGATAGACGTAATTATTGTGCCTTTTACGGCGACCGCTCTCATTTGAATCATTTTGGAATAGCAAATTTCCAATATTTTCTTCTATTCAATTAACTGAGTAACTCTTATGCACTTTCTTGTCCTTATCAGTGATTCTAACTTTTTTGTTAAAGTTATTTATAATTTTTAATAAAATATCCACATGAAGTCGCAAAGACAAATTAGATAAATCGTTATAAAGGACTTAGTATTGTAATTTTACGAGTTGAAATGGATCAGATATCATACACAAAAAAATTAAGTGACTGTTGGTTTCGTTAGTGGATGGAGATAAAGAAAATGTAAATATACTAAATAAGCCTTAACTTCCTGCATTCTATTTCTGTATATCGAGTTTTTCGCTTGATACTGTGTACTGTTTCGAAAGCTTGAAATTCTATTGAATTTCACTAGAATTCTATAGAATTTTACTATTGCTTAATTGACATTTAAGTAGAGCAATAATTTATACTTAAAAAATTATTGTTTTTTTCTTCTAATATTCCTATAGGTGCGAAAATGAGCTGCTTGGTGCCATTAATTGTATCATCTACAGTAATCAATATGTGATAAAACTGAAATTTTCTATAAATATTAGATACTAGCTGTACGACTGTAATAAATATCTAAATCTATACATCATCCCATCCTGTAACTATTAAAGTCTAATGGACTCTGTTATCAAATTTAAAACAAAAGCGAAAATGCTTGCCGGGAGGTGAAATTTAGGGAGACTAGGCTGAGCACACGAGAGCCCGTTGATACGTCCCTGCACATCATCGCCGAGTGCCTATCGGGCTATCGATGTACCGCGATCAGGACTGGTGCTATCATGCGATTTTATGGGCCTATAAAGAAATCCCCTTGATCGATTC
Organism: Torymus flavipes; assembly: GCA_030522905.1. Classification (NCBI taxonomy): domain Eukaryota; kingdom Metazoa; phylum Arthropoda; class Insecta; order Hymenoptera; family Torymidae; genus Torymus; species Torymus flavipes. The sequence goes on from JAPYZO010003309.1 coordinate 12,091, forward strand.
TGCAGGAAGAAGATCACAACGCGTGAGTGCATGTACCTCCTGTAGCTCCATTGCTTCGTTGATTTGCTTTTACGACTTACTGTGTCCACAACGTCGGAATTGAATGATGCGCGGCAAAAAGTGAAATCAATCTAATCGAAATTGCGTCTATGGTAAATATATTTCGGAAACATATGGTCTACGTTATTGGAAAGTTATGCCTTTAGCCCCGGCCTGATATAGAGGAATACACGTGAGAGGATGCTGATAGCGATAGTGCTGGTGATCCATTGCCTCGGCTGATGAACTTCGATTTCAGATTAGAGGCGCTTAATAACCAAGACGCCGCAAGTATGTCGTGATTTAGTATAGGATCGTTTGAGTTTAGCGCACACCAGATCGACGCAATCAAGACGAATACGGGATCTCTTTAGCGAGTGGATATAATTGCTGATAAGTGAAGATCGGAAACACAGTGTGATGTAATCTTTATGAAATTTTTATTATATTTTTTAGTATAAATATTGCAAATAATTGTTAAAAATTAAGAGGAGCATCGTGGCTTCTCGTTCTATTAAAAATCTGCGTATTTAAATCAGCTTTGTTGAAAGTAACGTTTATTGATTATACATCAACTATGATATTTGTGTTGTAAAAAAGGACATGGCAAGAGATTAAAAGACTACCGCCAAAAATAATCTTCTATTCAGAGGGTTCAAAATATTCGATGCGAGAGTAAGCTCATAGAATTATTAATCTATAGAAATAAAAAACTAGCTGGGTATGATTTCGAACTCTTTATTCTTTATAAAATTTAAAATAAAAAACGAGAAACAATAACTATAGCAAGGGATAGGGGAAAAAATAAAATAATCATTCAAGTTATTTTAATGGCACAACTCGACAGTTGGAAATAGTTATAACAACATCAATTCACCAAAATATGTATAAAGGACTTTATAAATTCCAAGAAGTTCAAACAATAATAATATAGTTAGAATGTTCATAACAGCATTGAAACAAATAATTAGTGAATGTTTTCCGACCTACTTCCTGCACCTCGACGCCACAAAGCATATTATTCTCCGCCGAAATCGCATTGTTGCGCGGCGTCACCTGCAAGCACAATCGAATTGAAATTAAGTTCGAGGAAAATCGATCAAATCGCACAACGCGTTCACTGCGCCTCTCCCTTCAGCATCTATCGATCGCTGCACCTCACGCGCACGTTCGCCGGCTCAAGCCTCATCGTACTTGGGTTATAAGGTACACGACGCAGCCAGGGGCTTTCATTAATTTACGTCTGGCAGAATTCGCGCGCTACTCGCACGCGGCGCTCAACTTTCCTCTTATACCCCGTCGACATATAGTGTATACACACATACACCCACATATTATATATATATACATCGAGAGAGGGCGAAACTATCAAATGCAAGACCAAATTTTACGCAGGAAGTAGGAGGGTGGAGAGGGAGTGTTAGAAGGGACCATCACGATTTCGATTAGCACTTGATTAATTTCTCGCTGCACGTATTACGGGACGTCGCGCGAGCGATTCCACCCTCCCACGCGGGGGCTGCGCGGGCTCTCTATTTCAAACTCGCCGCCACCGCGTCGATAGTGGTGAAACTGTTGCGAAACAAGCGCGTCTCGCCCCGCAGGACTGGACGACGCGAGAGTGGGCGACGGCGGGGACTGGAGGGGGTGGCCTTGTGCCGTGGGTAGTAACTTTAGTAGTCCCAAGTTTGCGGTGATAACACTCGACGCGAGGAAAACACGACGGGTACGTATAGAGCCTGGAGGAGGAGGAGGAGGACTGGGGGAAACTAGACTCCGAATCTAATTCCTGTTGTTGCGAAAACTATTCCGAACTGGCGACCGATTCTTGAGATAAGTGGCGGAATGAGAAGCCGCTATATGTGTACAGAGAGAAGAGAGAGGCAGAACGGCACGTTCGCCACGCCTCCGTATGCGCAGCGCGTCCTCTCCGCGCTCGGAGTAAAGTACGCGGCCCGGGGGCAATTCCAAGTTTTCGATGATGACGTCCGCCGGCGCGCAGCTGCGGCCGGCTATTGGCTATTTCGGTGAGGCTTTTTTCCCGCGACTAGCTCCGAAGCTTTCGACGGCGCGGGAAAAAGAGCCGGCGATTTTTTGACGGCGGGCATGCTGGTATATAGAGTCGACAATGCCAGCAGGTGTATCTAAAGCGCCGGTGAAAAACCTGGCTGTCTGAGTGCTTTCGCAGGAGTGAGAGTATTTTCACGAGAAATATTTTTCTGTTTGTTGTTTGGATAGATGAAAGAATAATAATAATCGGTAGATTGTAGGAAACGTTTGTGATTTGTATTAAAATACGAATGTAAAAGATTAATTATTAATTTATTGCCAATGTCATATAGGTACACGAAAAATTTAGTTTAAGTAAAATACTAATGAATTACGTGCATCCAAGCAAGATACAGTACTGAAAACGTAATCTACGGGAAAATTATTTCTGAATCTTTATGTACAAAAGTGTCTTATTACAGTGCGGCGAGTAATTTGGAGTTAACTGCATTACTTTAATGTTTTATAGAATTACGCTTATAGCTGTTGCATATAATTTCATTTCCTTGTGGAAGTTATTTAATATGTATTAGTCAAAGGTCTTTACAGAAAACAAGTTGTACTTGTAAACCATATTGCTTCAGAAGTTGTAATTTCTTATAGTAACTACCGAGTTTGAAGAGTACGGATTAGTCAATTTAAACTTATAATGAATAATTTCATGTAGAACTGCTATAATTATATTTTCATTATTGGATAGCCAGTATAATCAGAATTAAGTTTACTTATTTAATGTGTTTAAAACACTTACCATTGCTATTTTGATCTTTTATAATTTTTCAGTAATTGTACATTTGATACCTTTTATCATTACTTATTTGAACAAGTAATTTGCTTAAAATCATTATTTTTATCGGTTTAAAACTTTTTATTATAATCCTCTTGAAATGAAAAACAAAAGAATCGAAATATTCATCGTTCAAACTTTACAAAGCTATGTACGGAAATAATCGAATAAATACTGACAAGGCAGCTTCGTACCATTGAATCTCCGAAAAATCCGATGTTACACACCACCGCTTTAGAAATTACTTTATTTGATTTGTTTATTTTTCGTAACCGATTATATATATATACGCTTTCACATTAAAACCACATTTCGATTAAACACTGCATAGCTACAGTAAACTTTTAACCGAGAATTTTTCATTCCTCCGAGAGCCACGCTAGTGAGCAATAGTTACGCTCCCTCTCGTAAGCGTGTGCACGCACGCTCGAATCTGCCGATTTTGCGGAAAGGTTAGCTCGAGAACGCCAGCCAATATAGCCGTAAATGCAGTTGGCGTTCCGATCGTGCACCCGCGAAAAGAAATAATTGGAAATAGCGGGATATAGGAGAGATACGATTGAGAATGAGTGAGTCAAAGAAAGAAAGAGGGAGAGGGGTCGAGGGAGTGAACCGGCTACTGTTTCGCGCTAGATCGCGTTAAGTGGAAATGGTTGAATTTTTACTCTCACTCTTTCTCTCTCTTTCTCTGATGCACGGTGTGCGTATACCACTCGCTTTTTTACGCCAGTGATTTGGCTGTAGCCGTTATGCGCGTGTGTATGAGTCTATACATACGCAAACGGAGATCGTTAAAAAAGAAAATTCAAAGCTATCAAAATAGTTTGGCATCCGAACGCGAAGTGTATCGCTTGAATTTGGAAAATTGGTGGCAATGCCTCTGTGATTCGCTAACGAGAAAACGAAAGTTATATTGGGTTCGGAATGTAGGCAAAGTTAGAACTAGTCCAATCCGCACATTGAATAAAAAAGGAAAATTAACTGTATTAAGGTTAATAAAGTTTTACTTTCACGAGAAAAATATTTACTCTTAAATGAAGGATAGATTTTTCCAATATTTCTCAGAATAAAATATTTTATTACCCCATTATATCTTGGAATGAGAAATTGATGTAGTAACGAACAATTGGGTTTGCAAATATAACTTAAAAATTGAAAAATTAAAAATTCTCAACTAATTTTGTTGCTGAAGAAATGATGGTCAATAGGCTTATTTTAGGTACTCGAGATAAAAGGGAGAGATAGAATATCATACGTAAAACTGGAGTTTTTCGTTAACATGTGTGGGAGGAGTCATAGAACTGGTTTTCTCGCAGTATATGTTTACTGTTTATATTTTGATGAAAAATACACACAAATACAGATGAACTAACTATTTCAAGTTGACATAGGATGATACCAATGGGATGTGAATTCAAATATTTTTTAAATTTATTGTCTGAAATGCGTCATATAAAAAAGAAAATTAAAGAAAATTTAATTTCGTCGATAAATTGGAAACTATAAAAAGGTCATAATATATTGAATTTAAGGACAAATTTTAATTAATAATTTTAATGACTTTTTCACCTAATAAAACAATACATTTTTTATGAATTTCGTATTTTTGCCAATACTTTGTATCGTATGAATGGTTATGTAGTATAAAAGAATATATATTTCATATAATGAAAATGATGTGTGTTATTTGGAAAATGCAATTAAATTTTACGTGAAAGTAATTATTTATATTTTTTTTTCATTTATATGGATTTCATAACATTCTGCAATTAATTTGATATAATATTTTAATTAATGTTCAACGATTTTGTTTCAGAGCCGGATTTGTTACAGCAAGTGGATATTGATCTTCACTAACGAGAAGATGTCAGAAATTGCCTTTTGTACAGAAATTAATTACTTGTATAGTTGAAAACATGAAGTAAACTATAGCTGTATTATTATAGTCGGATTGTACCTAATTATTTCTAAGTTACTGTTAGTAGAGGTAGAATTTAAT
>JAPYZO010003310.1:0-13320 GCA_030522905.1 Torymus flavipes
CGGTTCGACACTTGTGTGAGAAGTTGATTTTCTCCTCGTGTGACCTTTTCACCCTCGCTTCGCTCGGACGCTAACAGTCACACGAGAAGAAAATCAAATTGTCGCACTAGTATCGAAATGTACTATTTCGGAAAGCTGCATTTAATTTCTCTTATGGAAATTTAACATGGGAAAAATGGACGAAAAGTAGTGAGTGATGATTAACTGATAGCATGAAGCTCTTTAAGGTGACTCATATAAAATTAAAGCTCTTTTCTGTTACTTTAATCGCTTTTTTGTGGAATATTGATTGACACCTTTAACAGCTTGCTATTGGTTAATCATCACAGACTACTTTTCGTCCATTTTTTCCATGTTAAATTTCCATAAGAAAAATGAAATGCAGCTTTCTGAAAAGCACTATGCCGATTTTCTATGTTCAACACTTTTTTCGTGCATTATATTAGTTATAGGACATGTAGGATGCAACTAATTCGGCGATCGTTCTCGTAAACGAAGTAATTGCTAGGTGATTTGAATATGTTTTCGATGTTCAAGCCTACAAAATGTGAATATCTAAAACATATTCGGACGCCGGATGATGATGTACCGAATGCACCAAACTTGTTGGAAATGGAAAATGTAAATAAATGTAAATAAATGTAGCTAAACGTTGTACAATTTTTTTTCAGTTTTCTATTTGGTTAATCATCAGTTTCTTATTAACCTTTTTCGTAAAAAATTAAGAAATAGGTTATCAAGAACTTAAATGTTCACCAAATTATGAATCGAATTATTTTGATAGTGTAATTAGCAGATGTATATAACCACTGATATTCAAGTAATACTTCCGATATATATACCTATTCAGCGCAATGTTTATACTGTTAAAATAAAATTCACGGTTTACTTCTAATTTAGTTTTGGCAGGTTACAAACCTCGATAAAATTGATGGAGGCAAGAAAATATAAGAATATTGATTTTTTCAGTTTATGATCACATAATTAGACTATTCATTTTTATTATCAAACTCAGTCGATCTCGTTCTAACAGTGAATCCACATTGCATTATACTGTATGCTGTATACCGCACGCGTTTACTACTCGCAGACTTCCCCGCTGATTGGTTGTGAGCTTTAAAAAACAACCAATCAGCGAGGAAGTCTACGAGTAGTAAACGCATACGGCGTAGGCATGAGGCATACGGCATGCAATGTGGATTTATTGTAAATATAAAATATCATGATTTTAAGAAACACAAAAAAAAGTGGCAAAAAATTAAATAGTATATTAAGTAGCACCTAAGGGTCTCTAGTGGTTTGTCTAGGTTTATCCAGTCCTGAGATGTAAACTATATATTTCATCCACTTTCGAAGCTCCTATAGGCAACCGTGCATCGTCTGTCTATTCCGTGTCCACAGAGTAAATTAATTTCACTTAACATTTACCGTATCCAGTGTACCGAATAGATTCACGGTTAGTGAGACCCCTAGACAATTTTTCGACTTTAAACTTATTTTTATTTTTAAAACAATACACGTATAAAAATTCTCGAAAATAAGTAGTTATTTACGATCATAGAAAATGGTTTTTTTTTCAATTTTTAAAAACTATATGGGTTGAAAATTTTCCTGAAGTTGAAAAGTTGGTAAAAACTTACGACGATTGCTTAGCAACGGAGACCTTTATTACTTGTAATATTGGATAGTAATATTCTTCTAAAAAAGATATAGTAAAGGTAAGAATATAGCATGGATGTTTTGAACTTAATATGAAAATTTTTTAATAAAACTGTACGAAATCATTTATAGTACATAGTAAAATATTTATTTTGTAAAAAAAAAATCAAAATTCATTGCAATCATAATCATGCAATTATAATAGCTCTATAAACAAATTTGATGTTACAAATTAAAATCAAATACGCATTGATCTATATAATACATCAGTATTAAAAAAATCTAATATATTTGTTTCAAAATATTTGAGATTTTGAGAAATGTAAATTAAAAAATATTACTGTCTTATTTCTAAATTGTCTCAATCAGTACTTATAAAAGTATGAATGAATTCTACATTTTTTTTAGTTCAACTATTATATACATTTTAGGCCTTTTTAAACAGGATTTTAAAAGTTTTAAAAATCTTTTCATCCTTGTATTCAAATTTTGCCTACTCTTATAAAACTATTTCTAATCGTTGCTTATAAAAATATAATTTATATTGCTGTTAGATCTCTTTTTAAATTCATAAATTATGATATTAAAAGTTTATATACAAATAGTAAAATATAACAATACTGCATTAAATAACAATACTATTTTGAACTACTGGAGTTATATTTGGAGGAACCGTTGTTGGGTATATATGTACCGGTAAATCCCAAACCTTTGTTTCAACTTCTATACTTGATGGTGCCTGCCAGCTCATGGCATTTTCGTTTGGAAATTCTATGGGTTTGACTGTTGTTACAAATTCAAAATGCAGTCTCCATTTCAAAGTTACTAGTTCGGTACTAAAGTCTGGTGTAATGTGAAAGGGAATTGGTAACAATAAATGTGTATATAAAAAGCCAATAACAACTTCATGATGCTTATTGTAACTATTCAATACAGCTGTAACTTTTCCTCTTTTATAGTCTTCAGCTATATGTTCTTCAGATTGTAAAGTGACAGACACTTGGGTACATGATACAGTTGCATTTGAAAAGTCAAAAGTACCAACTATATCTTCACCAAGCTTGTAGGAATTTTTAAAAAGGCAAAACCGCACAACTCTACCACGTTCATTGGTTATATTATAAAAATTTGGGCTTCGCCTTGCTGTTATGTTCTGTTTTAAATTATAAATTGAAATTATTAAAATTGTATTATTTAAAGTATATTATTAATTAAGAGATATTAAAATTACCTGAATCACTTGCATTGCAATTTCTATTGGAGTTTCTTTTTGTGATTCTAAAAATGGGCTGTTAGGACTCATTTCAACGCTATCACTAGAACCAGCACCTTCAGGTAACTCTACAGTGAAAATAGATATAATAGTTTTGAAAGATATATAAATTATCTCAAATTAAGAACAATTATTAAAAATAGATTGTACCTTTTAATGACAACACTCGAAAAGGTATTCTTAGCAATTTTATTGGTGAATTGACACGTTGTGTACCAATAGTTATTTTATATGAATATTTAACAGCTTGTCCTCGGTATGAAGGGGGAGAGTTATTTGGAATGGTTTCTTCATACACAACTAGAAATAAACTACATAAATAACTTAATAACTTAATAAATATTATCAAAATTCAACTTACAGGATTTACTTTCTCCAGGTAATAGTTTCAAATCGCAAAACAGAATTTTTGGTTCTGTATTTAGTACAGCATGTCCATTATCACTAGATGATGGAGCAAAAGTTGTATCTGTGGGACCCAAGCATAGAAAGAAAATTTATTGTGTTCAATACTTCTCAAGAAAAACTATTTGATAAGAAATATACCAGTATTAACAACAGCAAGTTTGCCATCTGCTTTGATTTTGTCTCCAAGAATAAATTTTTCATTTATTGAACATTGACAATGTATTTGAGCACTCGCCCAAGCAAGAGTTTCACCTGCATCGCTAAATTGTAAAATGAAAAACGAAAAATGCACATCAATTTTTTACATTACAGAATATTATGTCAACAAAACGTTGAATTAGCAAACCTGTTACTTTGAGCCTCTTCAGAACTTGGATTTTCTGGGGAGCTGAATGTGATCATACATTCAATAACTTCACTAGTGAAGAAGGTTGACCCATTAAGTAATTTCGCAGTGATATCAATCATATCGATATTAATAATAGTCAACAAATACTACATAAACAGTACTTTTTCATTAAAATATCAAAAACACGTCCATTGCTTGGAGAACGAGATTACGTGCCACATAACCTCGTAATGCCGACACGTATGAAGTGCCAAAACTATAATACATGTATATTCAGTACATTACCTATAAAAAAAAAAATTGCAAAAGGGGACACTTTTTAGAAAATTTAAACAATTATAAAATAATTATTTCACGTTATTAATTTTAAATTAAAAAAAAAGAATCATAAAGGGAAGGCCAAAAATTTAAAGAAAACAGCGGTAATAGTAATGTATAAATTCATAAATTGTCTCGTCTCTTCTTTCACTTCATTTTAAGGATGGCGTCTACAAAAATTTCAAATACATAAGTATTACATTCTTTTGTATGGACTCTACATAAGCTATAGGACGAATACGGCATAGTTTGGTAGGTTTGTAAGGAAGTGTCTACACTAGGGGCGAAACGATATTCCGACATACTCCAACGGAAATACATCTCTGAACTCCAATAGCATGGTAGTGTGTTCTGATTCGTGTGCTGAGTGGCATGCCGACCAATCCCAGCACACAAACATGAGCACACCCCAATACCCCATGTTCCCACAGATCACAGGAACATACCCATGTTTTACAAAGCGTGTAAATGCATCACTGTAGCGTAGCATCATTAGAGTTTGAGTAACAGACCATCACAGATCACAGTGGTTGCGATGTCAATACAGCTGGTGGAATTTACTGTATTTTAATTTTAATACATTTTAATTATTGAGCAAACATTATTTATCAACAATAAGAACCTTCGAAATAAGGAAAAGCAACATAATAAAACAAATTTTATGTCTTTAAAGGTAAGATAAATGTTCTTCATTGTAACATCAATAACACTGTTGACAATTTTCGTAAGTATTTTCAATCATTTATAATTTTTATTAGTTAACGTAATTTTAACAAAACTTTATAATTTTATCGGGAACTCTAAGTTGAAATTCATTCATGTAACATACGTATGAAACTTGTCAATTCATTTTAATTCATTTCTATAGTAATAAATAGTCTTGTAGGTTATATTATGTATTTGTATAGAAACATTATTTCACCAATATAATTTTTTTTTCTTAATAACAGGTGAATAAAGACAATGACACGAGAATCAGCAAAAAGTTGAGTTATTTATTAAGACATGGTGCAGTGACAAAGGGTCTTAATATTAGAGCTGATGGTTTTATAAATATCCAAGATATTCTAAAAAACATTTCTGAATGTACCATAGATGACATTAAGCGTATAGTCGAAACTAATGATAAGCAGCGTTTTTCTTTAAGTTATATAGATAATAATTTGATGATAAAAGCAAACCAGGGGCATTCAATTACTGCAGTTACCAGTTTAAACTTAAAACTCTTAATTAACTTTTCTTTTGATATTATTCACGGAACTTATATTAAGTGTTATGAGAAAATTAAAAGTGAAGGACTATTTCGAATGAAAAGAAACCACATACATTTTGCTAAAGGCTTGAACTTCATTTCCGGACTGAGGAAAAACGCTGAAATATATATTTATATCAATATCGAAAAAGCAACATCAGATGGTTTAGAATTTTTTGAATCTGAAAATGGTGTCATTTTATCTTGTGGTAATCAGTATGGTTACATTGAGCCAAAATACTTTTTGAAAGTAGTTACAAAAAGTGGTCACATATATTAAATCCATAAGCAGGTATAAAATTATACACACACCTGCCCACACATAGAGAAATACAGACACAGACACACACACACACACACACACACACACACACACATACACAGTATAGTAATACATTAAATTGTGTATGTTTAATTTTTATCTTACTGTAAAGATATAAAAATATTAATTCAAAGTTTTAGTATTATACTTTTTCATAGTGAACTATGGCAAAAAGGTGTGATATCTGTAATCTTGATCTACAAGATGATAATTCATATCAAGGACATCTCCTAGGCAAAAGACATGAAAAAAATGCTCAACAATCAAAGTTTATTCAGACACTTGTACAGAGATCAATTTTCATCTCACATATTCCAAAATTTATTCCTTCACAAAACCTTATTAAATTCTTCTCTGAATTTGGTGAAATAGCTAAATATCGGTTTGGTTCAAATCATGTAGTTATAGAATTCAAAACAAGGTATATTTTACTAGATTTACTAGATTTTTACTTAGCCATTGTAATGATAATTTATTATATTGTCAATTCTATATTTTTCAGCGAACCTGTTAAGTATTTGTTAACAAAACCCATTTTTTTTAATGATATAAAATTAAATATTCAACCTAGAATCATAAATGATAATAAATGTAAGTAACAAACTTATATAATATTTCTTTAATATAATAGATTTTCTAAAATAATAAGTTCTAAAATTATGTTCATAGTACAACGTAAAAAAGACAACAAAAATACAGCACCAGAAGCCATAAATGATAGTGAAGATTTAATTTATGATAACATCAAATCAATTTTTGAAGTTGAATCAACATTTAATGATCAATTGTCAATGTTTTTAGAAAAAGTTGCAATTAAAAACTATGAAATAGAAACACGTTATGAAACTACCTGCAATGATTTAGATGAGATTTTCCAGTATGTTTTCCCTAAATGTAAAACATATAGATTTGGATCAACAGTGTCTGGTCTAGGATTTCAGAATTGTGATTTAGATCTTTACATGGATATAGGTAAGATTTTTATGCTTTTTTTATGATATATTATACATTAAAGAATACATATAATTTGAATTAACTTTTAGGCATCACAGTGAGTCAAGAAAATAATCGTAATTTAAGCCCAAACGTTATATCAGCAACAGCAGTATTTTCGGAAGTTAAACGTATTCTTTATGCAAGATCTAATTTATTTTCGAAAATTGTTCCTATTCCTCGAGCAAAAACTCCAATAATTAAATTTAAATACATACCAACAAATGTTTCATGTGATATCTCTTTCAAGAATAGTTTGGCAGTGCATAATAGTCAGCTGATAAAATTCTATTTGTCTTTAAATCAGCATTTACGACCTGCGATGATGGTTTTAAAATATTGGGTATCCAATATTGAACTTAGAGGTGGTGACAAAATGTCAAAGTATGCCTTGACAATGCTATTTATATTTTACCTTCAGCAACCATCTGTAAAACTTGCACCTCCTGTAATAGACTTGAAAAGAAGATGCGTACCTGAAATCATTGAAGGCTGGCAAGTTAATTTTAATACAACATTTGCATTGGATTTTAAGGATGAAAGTGATAACAAAAATAAGAGTGTTCCAGAATTATTGCATGGTTTCTTTGAATTCTATGCAAATTATGATTTTAAATCAAATGTTATTTGTCCAGTTGATAGTATGTCATATAATAAGACATTATTTGAACAAGCAGAAAATTTACCAGATAGCATGGATAGATATAAAGAATTTTTGAAAACTAGAGAATCTCCAATGATATTTCCTACAACTAAACCAATATGTGTACAAGATCCCAATGAATTAAATTATAATATTACTGGAAACGTTTCTGCAAAATATCTTGAAACTTTTCAAAAGTACTGTAGTGCAGCTGCCAAAATTTGTTCTAATGCAGCTGAAAATAATTATAAAGCATTACTTCCATCAATATTTTCATTAATAATCAGCAAAGAAACAAAAGTTAATTTTTCTGTTTATGCAAATCATTTACTAAGGGTAGGTCTTTCAGAAGACTTTGAAACTCGAACAGACATTCTAGATAAGAAGGCCTTCATTAGAGATAATTGGTTTGATATAGTTTGTAATTTTATAAAAAAGTATTTTGAAAAAGTTCTTAAATTAGAAATTCAATTTATTGATCCTGAGCGTGAATTAAAACAGCAAAAGGTTGAAATACAATCAGATGTTCATTCTAAAGATCAAAACAAATTGATAATGCATTGTTCAGGTAATTATTCTTTATGGAGAGATCGTACTACTAAACTTAATATACTAGATCCAAGTAAAAGTCTACTTGAAAAAGAAATAGAAATCACTAATAACCTATTTGAAGAATTAAATTCAAAAAATAAACTTCTGAAAATAAAATTTGATTTTGAGTGCCACATTTCAAAGAAAAGTAATCCAGCTGTGCATATTAATATTAATTTGTGTACTAATAATGACAATACGAAAAAAATATTTTCAGAAGTTGCCCATTATATAAAAAATAAGATGCCAGATGTGCTATCTAAGACATTAATTCACATGCAGCAATTTAAAAAAAAAACTATTGACTGAAATTTTATCGTTTTTATGTAAATATATTTTTTAATAAATGAACCGGCGAACGGTATAGATGATTGCCATTTTAAACGCTATTAATACCACTCAATAAATTAAAAAATTAAATAAGTAATTCTTATTTTTTCTTTTAATTTAATGAGTATTATAGTCTAGGAAGCAGTGAACATTTTATTTACGTCATTTCTTCATGCTGAAATTTTGTGTACTAATTATTCCGTTAACAAAAAGTAATATGCGCTTTGTTGGCCAGCTATGCGGTGGTTTATAGTTGTTGGGAAAACTTGTATGATAACATAATGTGGATCTAAAGTGAAACTTCGTGTACTGATTGTTAATGTCATATAATTAACTAAAAAACAAAATTGTCTACTGGTCCCGAAAGGATTATAAAGCAGCGACAGGCAATACATGTAAAAAAAGAGGTATGTTTACGTCAAATGATCAAATCTGAAATTTTTTACACTATTAGTTTTTAATGTAACAAATCATAAAATTCTTGCATGCCAGCCCTACAAGAGTTCCAAACCGATGGCAGGCAAGCATGAATCGGGAAAGAGTAGATCTCGACTCAGTTATTTGCGAGTTTGCGACGTTGCCTGACTCTTCCCTTGTAGCAAATTTCTTTTAGAATCATCAGTTGTCACAAAGAGTCTAATATAATAATATTCTGATATTATGATATTCATATTATGATCTATAAAAAAAAAATTAGAAGTAATTTTTCTAAATTTTAATATTATAAGTATAACGTATTATAAGAATAAATATTATTCATTACCGATACAATTAATAAATAAAACCTAAAAAATAAATTAAGACCTAAAAAGTGGTCCTAAAGTGACTTTTTTTTAACCGATTGGATAAAAAAATACTATATATTTGCCCGGCGGCAAATAAGAATTTTTTATGCACTCGCCAGGCAAATAAGGATTCTCATTTGCCCGCTACTCTAAAATTCCGTAAAATCGAAAAAATGAAACTTAATCCACTATAAATTTGTGAATGCATATTTTTTGACTTTTTTTATTCAAAGATAAATCTAGTATACTATTTTTATTTGAAAATGAACATTTTCTCATTTGCACAAATTTGTGGCGGATTTTTCATTATATTTAACAAGTTTTTTTATTATTTATAACTTCAAGTAGACTTAAAGTTATAAAAAAAAACATCGAAAATCAATACATGAGTCACAAAAATATGGTGTGCACCTAGGGCTTAGTGTGCCTTTTGAACTCGTGTGTTTGCAGTATGAGCCGAAGGCGAGTGCGTTTTACGAACCGAAGACGAGTCTAACAAGGCCCACATTCGGTCTAAAAAGGCCCACTTTGCGCCCTAAGTACACAATATACTATTTTGTACCGCAAGCACGATTTTCGCATTTTTTGAACCTATTAATAGAGCCGAAAGCGGCCGCTTGTCAACCAGCGGGCGGTAAAAACTGAAAAGCGCCCGCTGCTCGTAGTAGCGGGCGGTACAAAATCTAGGAGCGCCCGCTGTCATTTTTGAATGGAGTTTTCAGGATTATTTATAAAAATTTATAATAATCAAATATTTATATAATTTCTTTTTATTGTAAAAAAAATATCTACATTAAAGCAAAAAATATTTAATACAATCGTGGTTCTTGAGTTAAAAGCAATTCGCGTTAGCCAAACTTTAATAAATTAAAAAAAAACGCAAAAATCTATACTTACGGTACAAAAAATATGGTGTGCACCAATGGCTAAGTTGATTTTTTATCTCGTGTGATTGCAGTCCTCGTCTTCGGTTTGCAAACGCACTCGCCTTCGGCTCGTGCTATAAGCTCACCTTCGACTCGTACTGCAACCCCACACTCTCGGTCTAAAAAGATCCACTTTACGCCCTTGGCACATAATATACTATTTTGATTCAGTATGCGTAAAGTGCGACTTTCCGTAATCTGCAAATTTTTAAAATCACTTTGATGCCCGATGTATCGAAAACTACTATTTCTTAACTGAATGTACAAAATTCAATTTTGCAAACCCGAATGAGTGTACAAAATACGTTATATACTTTTCGCACTCATTCGGGTTCGCAAGATCGAACTCTGCGTTCTCGTTAGGAAAAATAGTACCCGACACGTGCGCAATAGATCACCCGCACTCGTCTCTTTTGTCGCCCTCGCGCGATAAACTCCACTCCGGCGGGAATGACCTATTTTGCGCACTAGTTGCGTAATGTACTAAAATTTTGTTAAATGAATAAATATGAATCAACGCACTTTACATCTGTCGTACAAATAGCATCATAGCTTAAACTACAATAGTTTCAAGAAATGTCGAAAACTTGTTTTTCTGCTATCCAAGTTTATTTTTTATGAACACTTAGGTTGTTTTGAATATTAAAGGTTTTTTTATTCGCAAAAGAATATAAATTTTAGTAAAAAAAATACTTTAATAGCAGAAAACAATTTTTTATTATTGCTTAAACAATTATAGTTTAATTTCCAATTTAAAATAAAACTAGAGAATGCGAGCTTTGATTTGTTTTTTATTGGATGAAAAAACGTAGTTGATTCCTTCAAAACTTACACGAGTTCAAAGACTGTAGTGTAAAATACACAAAATACTGTGAAAATGATAAAATCTAATGAATTTTAAACAACTAGTGTATTTTACGCTCACATTAAAATTCGTGTACTTTTTTAAAAAATCAAAATTTTTTCATTTGGTGAAAAGCAAGTTAAAGCTCGCATCCCCTAGTTTTATTATTATTATGTGTCTTAACGCCGGGCCGAAAATATCACAAGCCCCCGGCGTTGAGACAAATAACACATGCAACAGGGGGCTAAAGAGGGCCACCCCAGAGCACGTGTTTGCCACCCGACCTGAAGGCGAGGGTGGTATTTTATACGTGCTTTAGACTGGCCAAATTTTTACCTCCCTAGTTGCGTAAGTACCATTTTTTTCTCCTGACGTCCGATCACGAAAGTTGTATTTTCGCATTTTTATCCATTTCCATGCGATCTGGGACATTCTTTACTTTTACTCCCTAGGGACATAGAATTTAATGCCCCTATTTAATGCACTATTTAATGTATGTGCGACTTTTTCTATCAAAGCGATATCATTGAACATGAATAATAGAGTCGAAGTTCGGTTAATCATGCTTGCCTGTCATGGGTATGGAACTCTTGTAGGGTCGGCAGGAAAGGATATTTTGTAATTTATTACATTAAAAATTAATGTGCAAAAAATTTCAGCTTTGCTCTGACCTTTACTAGAACCCTTTCGGGACCGACTAACTTTTTTAGTTAATTATAACACAAACAATTAGTACACGAAGTTTCACGTTTGATTATATCGCATTATCATACATGTTTTCTCAACAACTTTCAACCGATTCCCGCGCCTTAAGAACCGACGCCTGGCTGGCAGGCAACGCGCATATTATTTTTGTTAATGAAATAAGTACCTAGTAGAAATGTTAATCAGAAGTTAGCGATTTTTCAAATAACTTGTGGTATATTTACACTTCATAAAATATGTATTTTCAGTGATAGTAGAACTTTTAGATGAATAATATTATTTTTGCATTATTACTTTTGCTAAAAATGCTTCCATTTAATTAATACGTATACTATAAAATATCATTCATTTTCTACCAGGGTTGTTAGTACAAAAAATTCCAGATTTGATCAAATAATGTAAAAAAATGTTTACTGTCTTCAGGACTATTAGAAGAATTGTAATATTGCAAAATGATAATTTGTATAATATTTCTAATTAACTGTTTATAAATGAATTTTGATCATGTAAAATGATTTATTTAAACACTTGTAAGAGTAAATAAAATGTTTTATTTACATTCATGTATAAAGAACACTGCATAATTTTTATCTGCATTATAATTATCAACAAATGTATACATTTATTTTATTAAATTGAAGGAGGGTTTTTAAATATACATATACATCTAAATCACCGACTTTGTATACAAACATCTTCATTTTAATATTGATTCTAAATATTGAGAAATGAGAATAAAGAAAATGTAAAGAAATCTGTCTATTTTTATTTAAATACTATAACGTCCACCGAGAAACTGTTCAGTGCTTTTGTTATGATTTTAAATATGCGTTTATAAATTAGTAAAAACGTTTGAAATGTATCAATTAAAAAATATTCTGCGTCTGCGTCGCTACGGAACAAACGTTAAGTATTTGTTCCGTAGCACCGCAGGCAGAATGGGTAAGTAGGTCGGAACGTACAGAACACACAGAACACATATCGTCGCACAGTACGAAGCAAAAGCAACTGCTAAACTCGCGCGAAGTAAAGCCATAGTTTCACGGGAGTTTAGAAGTCGGCTTTTCTTTGTACCACGTGACGATGTATGTAGAAAAGGACCATAAAGAGTTCAATGGAATATTTTGGATGATTCCATGGGAATGACACTGGAATGTTTATAAAAAATTTCATAAAAACTCCAAAAATATTCCACTGGAAGATTTCAAAATAATTTTGTTATGCTTTAAAGAAGTTGTCAATACCTTTAGAAAATATGAAATTTACTTTTACGATATCTCGTTTTTGCTATAATTCTGCAGTATTTGAGTACTTCAATTTCAATACTTTCCCATGCCAACAGCATGGCTCCCATATTTCCCCTGGTTAAAACACAAATTTTTAAACAATATTATTTTAAGTATTTGCTCGGCAACTTGCACTTAAAACTATGCCAATTTGGTTATGAAAATCTGAACAATTATAACAACCTTCAATATTATTTTTATATGCAGACTTTACGATTATAATAAAACCACCTTAAAAAGTATAATTATCTTAAAATTCGTAAAAGTATCATATCTTATTAGTTATTGTTGGAGTTATTGTTGAAGTTGGGCAACACAATTGATCAATCGGTGCAGCTAAGCCATTTTGGTTGGTTTATTTTCTACCAGGGTCGGAGCCAAAAAAGTCTCTGAAATGATAAGAGCCAATTTTTTTTATATCGATTGCAGTACTATAGTACTACCTATAGGTGTACATGAATATATCGTCGGGTGAGAGGTGAAAGGAGACAATTCGGCCGAGTGCTAAGAAACCAAACAGCTCGGCCGAGAGCTAAGAAACCTGCAGACAATTCGGTCGAGCGCTAAGAAACCAAACAACTCGGCCGAGAGCTATATAGAAACCACATAATTCGAACGCGAGCTAAGAAGTCAGAC
>JAPYZO010003311.1:0-12931 GCA_030522905.1 Torymus flavipes
TTTGCTGACTAGTCGGAGTTACTGTAGTATCGAGGAGGGTGTTTCGTGTAATACTGTTTATGGTAGCCAGTCCATTTGACGGTGGTAGTGTTTGCCTACATTTATCCGGATCCATTGGCGATGGCGAGTAAAATTATTCCATTTTTACATCGATGACATTGTGTTTACTGTAAAAAGTCGTTGGATTGTTACTGAACCGGCGAACAGTGTCACTGTCATCAACAAGAATTACATCGATCCAAGTGTGAGAAATTTCGGTATGTTGTGTAGGGCTATGCTGAATGATCTTGAGCGAGAGTTCATCAGCTAGGTTCATAACGAACCCCACATAACCAAATGTTGACAGCAAGTCTGGATTTAGGTCGCCCATTATGACTTTGTGATTAAAATCTGAGGAGTAACTACGCAAAGAGTCAAGTAGGCCAGGATCGTTACTAAAAGAAATTTTTGGTGCCCTGTAGATCATTGCCAGAAAAACTGGCGGTAAGCTGCCCTGCTGAACGGTACGCATAAGGTATTCGGGTTTTCATAGTTTCCCCTTAACCGTGGTATTTGATTAAGTCAATATATTCACCTTTAGTGTGTTTTGCACACAGTAACTCCTCCGCCATCTACATTACTACTATCAACATCCGGATCCAGCATGGACTCAGCAACACAAAGCAGACGCCACGTTTTCAGATCGACAATCCTGCTCCTCTAGGGGATGACGAGCACTTGAACCGCGGGATTCAACAATGTAAGCCTTAGCAATAGCTCTGAGATCCACAGCTGTTGCGAATGAGTGCGCGAGCCCTCCTCTCCTCCTCCGAATCAGGAATCAACCGTCGCTGTACCACACATACTGAAAGCCCACACCCCTTGCAACATGCTTTAGGCTTACGAAATCAAAATATTTTTACTGTTGCAGTAATTCATTTATAAAAACTTTCCGATCTAATAATACTGCAGCCAGTTCAGGTTTGAGGGAGGATTGATTTATATCTTTAGTGGTCATATAATTGTTGTTTGTCGACCGTTTGGCACGAAGTATGTCACAGACTTGTTTCCTGTTGTAAAGTTTGACCACAAAAGATAAAGGCCGACTTACTGCGGGCTCAAAGCTCGACGTTAGGGTCGCTTCCCTCTCCCCACTCGTGATGGCGGGGCACCGAAACTTGGATTCAACGATCTCTTCCCTATCTAACGAGGGTAATACAGTGCTGAGAACGGAAAAAGCGACACTATCCAGCTCATCAAAACCATATTCGGCCTCACATTTAGCCTTTAGAATGCAAGAAATGACGATCTCACAACTCCCAGCACCGTCACCCGAATCGCGTCGTCCGTCAAGGGGCCGCGAACACGGAACGAAAATTCTAGTGTGCGAATCACTTTCATCATCCTTATCAGTGTTACAATTTGTTTTCGTGTATTTACCGTCAACCTCGGCCGTTACCTTGTTTAGCAGGCTAGTTATGCTATTTTTTAGTACATAATTTTCTTGCAAAAGTAATGTACTATCATTCTGCAATCCTTCCAGCTTGATAAATTACTTCGTTACAACGTTGACTAACGATTCGACCTTTCTACTGAGATTGTCAATTTTCTGTTTCATTTCTAGAAGAGCAGACGATGCAGTTATGATAGGATCAAGTTTCTTCGTAAGAGGATCTTTATATTCGTTCAATGATTTCTGAATTAGCTCTGCTTCCGTCTCAAAGTAGTCAAACGTGCCTGGCGATAGTGTACGGCAGAGCGCAGTCTCTAACAGGGTATTTGTCAGGTCAGATGTTTTGTTGGATGGGAGAGCTTAAATGCGATGCAGACGACCACTGGTACATCAAGATCGTGAAAGAGGTTCAACAGCGGTCGCCAGACTGCCCTACGTTCAAGCTGGTGCGGGAGAGACCGTACAAGCACGAACCAGATGAAGTCATAGACGAATCTCTCGGTGACGACGATGCATGGAAATTAGCAGTCCCTCACGAAAATCGACGCGAAGTACTGAAAGAATGCCATGACTTTTCAATTGCTGTGCACTCGGACCTCAAAAGACTCTAGAGAGAGTAAGGCGGAAGTATTATTGGCCACACATGTCTCGAGATGTGTCCGGATACGTGAACCAGTGCTAAATTTTCCAGCAGTGCAAAGTCGAGCAGCGCGCTCCAGCAGGATTCATGGGATGCCATATTACAGAGCGTCCATGGCAAATCATGCCCAACGACATTATGGGATCCCTCCCAAGCATGGCTACGAGTATATTCTCATATTCCAGGACCTGTTCACACGCTGGATCGAAGTAATTCCGATCAAAAGGGCAGACGGTAAATCGGTAATAAAGGGACTCAACAAACGAGTATGTCTACCATTCGGAGTCACGGAGGTGTTCCTCTCCGATAACGGAACGGAATTTAAGAATGCACCCATGGAGGCAATCTTAAGGTGGAACTCTACCTTTTTTGCTAAATTTTTTTCATTATTACTTATCTTATGAAAATTTTGATATCATATTTAGTATAAAATATCCAATATCATACTAAAATTTCAAAACATTTTATTGGCTGAGCCTTAATTTATAAGGTAAACGGTTTCCTTTTTTCGTTAAAATAGCACCTATTCAAAACATCCCTATCGTCTCAATTTTTGTGGAATACAGTTACTCAAAGGTTTTTCACTTTTTAATACAAAATACAAGAAAAGTTACTTAAAATTTTAGTATAAAACTCATTTTTATATTAATGACAAATAAAATTATTTTATGAATAATTTTATTTGCAAAAAAGAATAATATAACGTATTTTTAACAATATTTATTATGAACACCCGATAGAGATTTTAAAAATGTCCATAAATAATAAGTAATTTTTATTCTAGAGATAGAAACTAATGTCACTGTTCATTTAGATTCATATTGAAAAAAAATTGAGACGCTGGGAATGTTTTAAAATCTCAAAATATTAGTTTTGAGTAAAACACATTTAAAGATAAAACATAGCTAATCCTCTATTATTGTTCAATCTACCAAGTAATTAAGTTGTTTCACTTTTTTTTTAGAAATGTGAAATATAAAAATACAATAGCCAAATAATGTACTTACATGCATCAAACTCAATAAAAAAATTTGAAATCGATTGGGCGGCGGCCGACGTGCAAGTGGAGCAGACGAGACAAGCCAAATACTACGGCGCTTATCGTCGACCTCTAGAATTCTGTCTAGGCGATCGCGTATGGAAAGAGAATAAGGTACTATCCACAGAAGCTGAGGGGATATCTGCCAAATAAGCCCCAAAATACGCGGGGCCATACACGATTGTGAATATTCTAGGCGAAAACACCTATGAGATCCAAAGTGTGGATGGACAAACAATACGTCCCGTCCATGCGCCACTCAAGCGATACGTCCCCGCAGGAGAGCCCAAGGACTACTTGGACGAAAGTAGTCAAGAAGTAGCGCAGGCGCTACCACCGAGGGACTCTTCAGCCAAGCGTACCGCGTCAGCTGGCGATATACTTAGCGAGGGAGGTGTAGAGCCACGGGCGACGGCTAAGCGACATGGTTCACCTTGTAAGACCGCGCTATTAGTTAGGTTAGGAAAGCGTGCAAGCGATGGCCGGCCTAAGCGTATGGCTGGTTCAACAGAGCCCAAGCGAGGCCCAGGAAACCCAAAGGGTTCGAAGAAGAAGCCAGCACCTGTCGACCCTAGACAGATTAGCCCCCGTCGCACCCGAGCGACAAAGAGGAGTTACTATCTCACGCACTACACTAACTCACAACTACACATTAACCTGTGTCCGTCACAGTTCACCCGATCCTTACTGACCCTTTCCCTGGATCTACTGACCTGTTACAGGAGATGCAGGGCTACAACCCGGACGGAAACTGATTATTGAGGCGTTGATGCGATGCCATCTCAAGCCCACCATTGTGGAATTTCTCGGCGGCGTCGTCACAGGCATCGACGCCGTCATTTCAGCCCCGCGATCACCGGAAGAAGAAGAAGACGAGCCCTCCACCGTAGAGCTAGAGAAGATAGTGGCGCCGGAGCCAAGAAAGACGACGCCGGTCACGGTCCCCACCGAGGCCGGACCCAGTAAGCTCCAGCAACCCTATGCCCAGCAGGAGCAGCGATGAAATGAGCGGGCTCAGCCCCAAGAAGAGGAATAAGCACCCCAGGCCGATGCTGGCCGAGCTTGCCAAGCGGAAACCGCCCGAGTCCCTAGCAAGGCGTGGGAGGGAAATGCCGGCGCGGCTCGGGCCGATGGACCAAGCCGAGAGGAAGTTCCGAGTCAGGCTCCTCAAAGAGCACCGACCGATGATGTCGATGCGGCCTGGGTCCCAATGAAGCAGATACTGGAAGGAAACCACCCGAGCCCCTAGCAAGGCGCCAGAGGGAAATGCTGACGCAGCTCGGGCCGATGGACCAAGCCGAGAGGAAGTTCTGAGTCAGGCCCCTCAAATGGCACCCACCGATGACGTCGGTGCGGCCTGGGTCCCAGTGAAGCAGATACTGGAAGAGGCGCGGCGCCTTCAGAAGTCCTCGCGCGCAGCAGAGGATGCTGCTTTGACCGTACTGGGTGCTTTTCTCCAGTTTCACGGTGAGGCCGGCAACCAATGAGCCGGCCAGTGGGTCGAAGCGGCCCAAGGCCGGTGAGAACAGCTTGCGTCCGTCGCAGAGGCCAAGGAAGCTACATTATTACTACTAACCATGACGTGCATGCATAGTCCCGCCATCGTTATTATTCAAATATACGTATATGAGTAATTCTGGCGTACATTTAAGTTTTTGGAAAACCATTTTTTTTCGCTCAAACATTTCCCGCTAAAAATACAAGGCAAGTTTTATTGTCTGTCCTACCTCAATAAAGCAAGGCACATACTTCGACAATGGCTTAAAATATTTGTTTTTTAACCAAAAAAGAGATCATAAAATTTTCACGATGTTTGGTGAAAAGATATTTTTTATAATAACTCATATACACGAAATGGTCGCTTTTTTGTGACTTATTTCGATATTTCTTAAATACCATCTTACCAATCATGAAAATCGTGTGATGTGTTTTTTGGTGAAAAATAATCATTTTAAGCCATTACAGAAATATGTTCCTCATACGAGTTTCGAAAAACAACAGAAAAAAAAAATCAAAAAAATATTGGATTATTCGTCTTTTAGGAATTTTTTTAGATTATGAATAAATTCGTACTTTTTTATATTGTCAGATCTATAGATCGCTGAGATTCCAATAGTTTCGGTACCTATTAGTTTTATGACAGAGTTTAAGATACCTATATTGTTGACCACTATGATTTTTGCGTATTCAGATATCCCATCCTTTATATAAATCATAATAATAATAACTCCATCTGCTTTATTCACTCTCACTATAGAAATTTTTATAACTTGATAAGTTGTACAATGGAGTATATTGCACATTCCAAGATTCCGTACATATCGTGACACTTAGCTTTACGATTGAACATTCAATATAAGTTTCAAATTTTTCAAAGTTTTGTTTTATACTTCTAATATTTACACATAGAATCAGATTCTTATTTTTGTCGATACTCTTATTGCGTGTTTGTACATTATCGAAGGCTTGTTCTTTTTGTGAGATAACTTCAAAGTTGAGTTGTTGATCCATGTTCAGTGATTAATTTCTGGTTCTATTGAGTTTAACACTGGATGTATCATGGTTCTGTTTAAATTTAGTGGTGAGGTTGCAGCGGTTAAATTATCGATTGATGTTGCCGGACTGAACGTGAATCTGCTTTATCTTCTTGGTGTGGTTTCAGCCGGTAAGTTGACGGTTTCTGCGTGAGTGTTTTGTAACTGCGATTAAATGTTTACTTTATCTACATATTTTGGAATGTGCGGCCTTACTGGATAGTCTGTCTCGGCAATTAACTTCTTTATCTTGTGTATCATAATCTCATATTTTTCGGTATCATTTACCACATGCTTAGTGTTATACTTCGTTTTGAATTGATGGTTACTGTAAATGCCATTTGTGCAATTGAGCACGCCTGGGGTAATAAAATTCTTCATGTTATTTTTTCCAACACAATTTAGTCAGATTATCGGATTCCTGCACTTTTTACGACTATAACCAAATCTACCACAGTTAAAACACGGGGTTAGATTCATGACATCGAATGCCATGCAATTTTGATAACCAATATGAATTCTGTATTTATTATTCACGATTTGTTCGTATACTTCCGCTGCTGTTTCAATCAGTATAGTGTTGATTTTTGTTTTAGTATTTTCAAATACATGTAACACTTTGCTCTTGCTGTTTAGGTGTTTTAAATTCCTTTTCTTAATATGTTGTATTATTTCTTTAATCTCCATGCCTTCAAAATTCTCGAAGCCTGTTCTTTTTACCTTGGGATTTTGAATAGATTCTCTTTCGATTTTGAAATTGGAAGTATGTTTTTGTTTTAGTATACTTTTAGTTAGTGTGAAGCTCTCCTTATTTATAAAGCATATTATGGCTTCATCTTTATTCTTGATTTTTATGCTTTTTGCTTGTATAATTGAGTTTTTATTTATATAGTGAGCTACATATGTCTTTATGTCTGGTACATCTATTTCTTTGTTATTGTTCTTTATTCTTTTTACTATTAGTTTTGGTATTTTCTTTTCTAAAGGTTTATCCTTTGCTAGCACTTTTGCGAATGTTTTTTTGTTTTTGGTGTAGGTTTCTTTGCCTAATATTTGTTTTAGCACGTGATTGTTGTTGTGTACTTCTGTAATTATCCTGTTTTAGTAGATTTTTTCTTTTTCTGAGAAACTTGTCAATTCTTGATTTCCTTTATGTTCACTGTCTTCTATTAGTTTCAATTTATCTTCAGCTTATTTTATCTTTTGTACCATGGGTGTGTTGCTTTTTATTAATATTTCATTACTTTTCACTATCAGATTATTTTGATTTCTCGAGTCTTCTAGTTCCCTCCGTAGTATCACTAATGCAGCACGTGGATCTTTAGAGGTTATGTCCTTTATATTGTGTTCTTCATATATATTTCTAAGCCATTTAAGTAGTTTTTTGTTCTTTTTTTTGTTGTAATCACTTTTGTGGTAGACACTTTTACACACTACACATATCACGACTGGCACCACCTTATCGGGATGATATTTGTAGTAAATATGTGCCGGAGGAGTCTGCAGCAGCAGCCCGCCATCCTCCGCTATGTTGGACTCCAACTGCGCTTCGATGCCGATGATTTGATGTGCGCTGATCCAGATCTAGGCGCATCACCTTAAATCGCATGCCAGATGACATGGTTATTCTTTTAGCGCATTTGCGAGGACTGAATATGGAAGTGGACGTCATGATAGTGCGCGATCGGCGGCTGCGTTACCAGATGCCACGTCATTTTGGACCAGAAGCAGCACCGTGGCTGCCGGATAGCGATGAGCAGCAGTATAAATAGTGTACGAGGTTTAGCCGAACCTGAACGTGCTTAAGTGCCGACGGATCGAAGAGAAATAAAAAAAAAATTATGTAGATCCAACAATCTATTCTTCCGAAAAGGTATTTTAAATGCAAAAAAGTAGGATGTTGCAGTGTGCGTCGTACCAGCAGGTTCCTGGATATCTTCCGCAGTATTCATCGTTGCTTCAGCCAAATTCAGTTTATCCAGCCACAATTCAGCAGAATGCTGCTTAATCAGTACCCTTCTCACATCACTTACGGGGGAGAAACGTACCACTGAGTTATTTGTAAAGTGGCACATTACCTTCGAGGGGGATCGAAAGAAGGACCCGACAAGTTTCTCAACAAATCTAACTCGCTGTGAAGAAACTTATGAGTTAAATCTCGATGAGATTATCAAAGCGTTACGGTCCCTACGGGATAAAGACGCATGGCAATGGTTTCGCAGAAAATATCAATTCTGAAAATCATATGAAAACCTTGTCGAAGCCTTTCGCTTGCAATATAGCTTTGAAGATGTGCAAGAGAAACTTCGTGAAGAATTGGAAAATAGCACTGAAGGACAGTGTGAGTTGATCTCGACATATCTGTGTAAAGTGCTAGATCAGCTGCGGCCGCCGCTCACTCTGCATGAACAGCTGGAGTGTACCAAAAGCTGCACCTCTCATATCGAATGAGTTTTGATACGAAAGATTTCGAAACTTTCCCAGAGTCACAGAAGCTTAGAAAAAAGGAGGAACTTTGTAGAGCTCATGGCAGAGCTTACAAGCCGCCAGCCTCACTTGCAGAATCATCTTTTCCTTCATCAGGTTATGTTCCAACAAAAACTCCACGTTCAGGGAAAGTGGCTATATCGAGCCATCAGGAGTCACTGAGACGCCGTTACTCGGTGCACCGACGATGGAAATAGACCCGGTTTCTTCGCCGTCACGCGCTACAGCTCGAAAGCAGAACGAAAGAGCAGGAAAGTCGGCATCGAAGAAATTTTTCAACAAAAAGCAAGATCGTCGCAGCCCCAGTCGAGGACGTAGCACAAACAACGTGAAGGCTGTGCTGCCATCGTCAGAGACTACCACGATACAAATTGCGCCGCCGAAACTGAAGCACGAGGATATTTAACGGCGCCAAGATAGCGTGCCGTGTTTTCGATGCGGACAAGTTGGACATTGGAGCTGCGTCAATGCAGTAGTGTGCCGTAATTGTAGCACCCCAAATGCCGCCGCGGGGACGTGCACCAAGTGCAATGCTACGGAGGGAAACAAATACGTGGGAAAACCCGTGTAGTCGACTCTAGAAGTGTTAGCCCCAGACCGTTTAATTGTGAGCAGTTCCGTTGGAAATATCGCGCCGCGACTGATCTTCAATATCGAATTAAATAAAATGAAGCTTTTAGCGTTGCTGAACAACTGAGCCGGGTGTTCCTACCTCGGAAAGGGCCTCAGCGACAAATTTTCAGATAAGCTGGATACAGATGAGCAGTTACAGCTTATCTGAAAACTTGGCGCTCAGGCTCTTTCCGAGTTACGAGCATCCGGCTCCGTTGTCCAGCAACGCTAACAGTTTCATTCAGCTTTTCTGCAAACGCTACGACTCACGCTACTCTGTTAAGTACGAATGCACCCTCGGAATTGACTTCAAACATTGTTTTAAGTTAAAGATTGATTATGAGAACGATACTTGGTGGTCCAACGATAATTGGATAAATCTACAGCTACGCAGGCCAACTATTACAACCGTAAACGCAGAGAAGTATATTATCAAGTGAGAGACTTAGTGCGCCGACGTAATCATATATTGTCTTCTGCTGAAGATTTTTTCACCGTAAAACACGCACCTAAAATCGTAGGGCCGGCGGAAGTGATCTAAGTGTTATCGCCTGTGGTATACTTAATAGAAGATCTTCACATGAATCGAACAACTAAAGTGCATGTAAATGATCCTAAACGTTTCGTGCCTCGGTGCGAACCAGCTATATCTCAAAGCCCACCTTTAGCTGTTGCAGGTTACGATGAGTAGCCAGGATGGACGGCCAACCTATCAAGGGCTGTTGATAGGACGAGCGAGCCAGTGACTACTCTGCCAGCAGGAGAGCCTCCGCCGCCCCAGAGAAAAGGCCGACCTCACAAGGTTCGCACCGGTTGAGTTGGCCGGCCACATCTCTCGCAGGAGGTGCGGATTCAGGCCACTTAATTTAGCAGCACCCAGTCCACCGTACGCGGGACAGTCCTTGCCGCAACGTGATGCAGCACTCCCGAGGCGTGACTCGCCGCCTCCCGGCTCAGTCACTAGCTGGCCATCCTACTCGCCGCTAAGCTCACCGGAGCCAACGAGACACCCACTGCCTCCGCCGGAACACATGCAGCTGGTGTGCGTCACAGGACTGACGCTGCTGCCACCAGCCCGAATGGATACGATCGCGTCTCTGCCGACGCACGGAGCTCGTAGCAGCCGTCCCGGCTACTGGAACTGCGGCCACTTCGGCCATAGCTGGGTTGACCGCCATCGCGACGTGCCCCTCGTGCTGCGAGAATTGGGGCCATCGCCAATTACAACACTTAAAAAAAGACTGGCTGCAGCTGGAGAAACTGCCGTAGAATTAGTTTTTTTTATTTAAATGAGAATTTTATTTTTTGCATAGTTTTTGTAAGAGTTTTTGTATAGAGAGTAAGAGAGTTTTGGGTTCCAAAATTACACTATGTATAGCCTCAAATTGTTGTTTTGCAATTATTTTCCCGTAGTTATTTCTAGTTTACTTATCGCTGCTTAGGCTCAAGTTCGCATTTAAATCACGTGAAGTTTTAAGTTATAGAATTACAAATTAGGCCACTGCTGGCATCGGTACTATTGATAAAAAATTAACTACTCTACGCTCACAGCTAAGACATCATTAATAACTTTTTATTAGCAGAGCTTCGTGGTAGAGGACTGACCTTGAGAGCTGTAGTAAGGGAAGCAACCAGATGAGTTTTTTTAAACTTACTTTATTGTTTTTTTTTCTAGAGTGAGTGTAATATGTTGGTGTGATGAGTGAATGTCAGTAGGAGAGCAAGTCAAACGTATTTTTTTTGTAATTGCGTTCTGGTGCTAGATCGCGCTAGTTAGGAAATACACCAACATCGCGTACACTCACACAGCTATTGAGAGCAGCCCAGTCCAGGAAAACATTGATGCAGACAAAATAGACTCTACAGCGCTATAGCTAGTACCGCCTAGCTTAGACTAAGGTAGTTAGGGAGATAGAAAGTTAACATGGAAGGTAATTTACCGACTACTTCAGTTAACGGTGGGGGAGTTTTGACGTGGTAAAAACCACGCCACGCGAAAAGCGCATCGTAACGCGCGCTCACAGACCTTCCCTAATATTCCTCCCCGAGCCGCGTTCTCCCTTCCTCTGAAAGTATCCCGTCGTCTATCGCACACCGAGAAGCAGGGTGCGAAAGATTATATTAGCGAAGCGATGCCTTGGGCCTGCCGTCGCTGGCCGGTGTTGCCACCGCCGCACAGTGGGCCGCAACAACTAAAACGTGCATTTAAATCGCAATTTTTATTCGAATAACTTAAAAGATTTTTGGGGGGTGTTTTTTGAACTGTTTAATAGATCTGTTATGCCACAAATTTGAAAAAGTATTTTTTAAGCTTATGAAAAATATAAAATTACCATTATTTGGAACTTTTTTTTACTGCTTATCAATATAAAAAAAAACTTTTTAGTTTATTGTAAGAAAGTATGAGTAAAATTAAAGTAAAATGTATAAAATAAGACAAAATATCTCTAAATCTCAGTTCATAAAAATAAGTATTAAGAAAAAACGTTGAAAATTAGGCCTATATGAATTTTTTTTTTAAGATCTTCAAGCTTCATGGAAATGAGTGCATTATCAGATGATAAAATCTAGATTAAACTATGCAGCTTCTGTTCTCATCCCTAATAATGAACAATACACTATCTGAATTTTGATATTGTGAATATTTTGAGCTATGAATTGTATATTAGATGCTCGAGAAAATTAATATTTAACTTATTTTTGCCCATAATGGTAATTTAAATTTTTGTATAGAAGTAAAAAATACTTTTTCAAATTTGTGGCATGACAGGTCTATTAAGCATGTCATAAAACATCTTTAAATGAATTTTCAAGTCATTCGAATGAAAATTTCAATTTAAATGTGTGTTTTAGTTGCTTCGGCCCACTGTGCGCTGTTACCATGCACGCACGTGCTACGTTGCCGCAGCCGCGATTGTAGTCGACAACGACGGGCCGCTGTAGTGGGCGGAGTAGGCAGCTGAGCCGGCCGACGTGCCGAATGCTCCCGAGCATCGCCGAGAGCCGACGACGCGATCGCGACCGGTATTTTCTCAGCAGCGCGCGTGCCAGCAACACTTGCCGCTTTTTGTACTCCGAGTATCTGCCGTTCTTGTGTGTGATACGCGTGTCTGGGAGTGCGTGCTCAGGCAAACCCGCCATTCCCCGCTGCAGCTGCCTGACTCCAGCCGCCGTTGCCGTTGACGGAGTATCAGGGCAGCGTGAGAGAGGAGGGTCTTGTACGAGTGGCCGAGCGAGACGAGAGACAGAGAGTGACCGCCGTAACAGCTCTCCTGGCTGACTGAAAAAGTAAGTCCCCATTCATTTTTCCTTCCTTCCGCACGTGTGATCCGCGTATGTGTGCGCTCGCGCCGCGATATCATATTCGGATCCCCGTTCATTGCGTGTAGCTGAAGCTACAATCTCTGAGTCCCTACGTGAAATGATTTTGTATCGAGCGGATTTAGATTGCGTGTAGTTATAGCTACAAATTTGTGAATTGAGATTTTAGATCAAGTCGTGATCTATCTTCCGCTCTAGTGGGAAGTTTAGTTGGTACGAAATCGCGAGTACTTGGC
This sequence comes from Torymus flavipes, assembly GCA_030522905.1. Classification (NCBI taxonomy): domain Eukaryota; kingdom Metazoa; phylum Arthropoda; class Insecta; order Hymenoptera; family Torymidae; genus Torymus; species Torymus flavipes. Next base: position 12,302 of record JAPYZO010003311.1, read on the forward strand.
GCCCTGATATTTGTATAATAAATTTAATAATAGATATTGCTTTCGTTGTTTTTGAGAATAAAGTACTGAATAAAATTTCCGTTATATTTTTTAATCTTATTTGAATTTGTTGTAATATAAGAATTTTGTGTGGTTCTTGGCGGAAAACTGCTGCATAGAGTCTAGACGTGCCTATAGTCTAGGCTAAATGTCCTTAAACATTTTTTCATAGAATGTATAAGAAAGTTGAAAAAAATGCGCGCATCAAGCTCCCAAACGCTCACTTTTTTCAAAATTTCTGTTTTTTTCTCAGAAACATATATTTTTTATTTTAAATTAGAATTTTTCGAATTTCTCGAAAAATTGTTTATAACTTTTAAAGAACGCATTTTCAAGCTTATTTCCTTCGAAATTCGTAATCAGCGAGTCAAAATACATAAGAATATCTTTGGTGAATCTGGACCTCAATCGGCCACGGGGACCCCCTGGCGCCTAGACTAATAATAGGTTTTCCCAATTGCGGTTGCCCTAATTCCCAGCAATCGTTATAACGTTGTAACGTTGCGCTTTCGAACTCCCTGCGCACCCGCCACAACTTATTTGTTGGACAGGATCCGGAGGCTGTTGCTCCGATCGTCGCAGAGTCGGTGG
>JAPYZO010003312.1:0-15632 GCA_030522905.1 Torymus flavipes
CTCTCTTTTTCACATTACTCAACTATTAATTAATTAATAAGTATTGAAGAACATGTAATTATTAAAATTCATAGTGAATAAAATTAAATTTTTCTCGTTACAACTTGATTATTGAAAAATATCATTATAGATATAGATATATGCTGTCTTTTTATATGCTAAAACCATTTTCAAACGTTATGCATTATAGCTATTATATTTGTATTGCTATACTAAATTTTTATAGAAAAATTTCTTTTTTCAAAATAATAATATGTTATTGCTGTTTTTGAAACTACATTTTATTACCAAAAGAATCAAATTGTACGTACCAAGGGGTATTTAAAAAAATGCATGCATGTAATGCTAATGATTTTTACTTACACTTTAACGCACGAGATAATTACGGCAAACTATTGATTTTTCTAAATATAAGACCGTGAGTGCTATTGTACATTTTTTTGAAGGTAATTACGCTCTCGAGGAATTAATTAAACATTAATAAATATAATCACGCGCGAGAGTATATAGTCGTAATTTCCTATTTGAGCGCGTTCAATTTTGAAATTATTTAGCGTTACATATAGCAGTATGTTATGCGTTTCTTAAAACTTAACGGCGGCACTTTATATGAGAGAGCGCAATCTCAAAGCCGCTTCTTTACGAGGATTTTTCGCCCACGCAAAGGCTATTTTAGCCTTGCGGGCGACTTTCTACGAAGGGCTATTTCGTTATTTAACACTAGCTTGTAGGAAATTTTTCAATTTTGCATTTGAATAACTTTTTTTAATTTTATATATTATTTTGGAAGACAATGTTTTTTTTGGCAATAAGTACGATAATATAATTAATAGTTTTATTATACAAGTTTTTAACAATTCAAATTTTTTCAAATAAAGATAAAAGAATACTTATATCTGATTGATAAGTATAGTTTATACTGTATGTATGTTTATACGTGCACGATCAGATGTATGTATATATATATATTGGCTACAATAAGACGGCGCCTTGCTGTGTGCAGCATTTATCTACTTGCAAATAATCGCCTTATCTATTTATTATGCAACAAAACGAAACATTTTAGTCTTTTTTTTTAATTTAAATTATTATTTCTAGAAGAAAAACGAGAAGTTTGTTAAGCACACTGCAATGCGGCACATCCAAAGATACGTACATAAATAAACTCATTAATGAGCTTTAAATCGATGAATTACAATCACAATTATTATTCAACGCACGCTGATGATTCAACTTTTTTCTATCCGATGTAGCATATACGAATAACAATGACAAATCTTATTTTACTGTGTTCGTAACTATTTTTATTTATTTAAATTGTCTCGAATTTGACTAGTTAATTGATTTAATCGCAACAAAAGACGTTAACAAATAAATTCCCCGATACGATCTTTAAATTTTCAGTTTAAGATTCGCGTTAATATCACAGTTTAACTATATTACTGCATTCTATTTTCGTACGACACGCAACTATATAAGCGCTAACCTTGCATTATGAGGTTTCATATATACGTGCGCGGACGATCGATTGACTAACGTTGTATATCCAGTCGCCAGCCTAACCAATAGCAAAGAACGAATAATATTTTTATATTTGAAAAACGGATACTTATGCTTAATAAGTAAGTACTCGCATTACCTCGTACGAGGAAAAATATTCGCGATAAATGCACTCCGGTCCGTGGAGGGTTTGTTAACTCGATTACAATATCTAGAAATGCCATTTTTATCTTTCCCGGGGTTGAGAACTTAAGAGTCAATAAACCTAACCTAAACTGTTAGGGTTTTTTCAGTTACCACCGTTTGGGAAAACTCTGACGCTCGCGTAGCTGTCATTACTGTATATACCTACTGTCAGTCGTCTTTGTCAAGTTGCTGCGTATGATGCGATTGTTGCGTCTTTTGTTTTAGAGTTGGTTTTTAAATTGAAGAGTAAAAAATTGTTCTTAAAGCTGTTGGTACTTATATAACAGTGGATTTGAGATGTTGTATTTGTTTTTGTAAAGTTTTACGCATTTGACTTCCTTAACCTAACACAGTAAGTTTATAAATTACTTACAGTAATAACAAAATTTTTATTTGTATAGTAAAATTTATTTATTTGTCAAGAAATGTCGTGGTTTTTTGGAAAAAAGAAACATCATCGAGATTCTCCTCCAGAATCACCTGAAGAAGAGACTGCGCCTGCAGACGAAGGATTTATATTTATTGAGAAAAGAAATCAGCCAGGACCTAATGATACTCCAAGTTTATATCCTTCGCTCACTAACATAACACCTTATCCACCAATGCCTCAAATTCCACCGGCTCAAGTTCCAAAACAGAATTCACAAGAAGGTCCTTGTAACGACTTAAGTTGCATACCTTTTAAACTATGCAGAGATCTTGAAAGAAATATGAATGAAGATTTGGTGATTGATAAACTTAGATTAGAAGAAATAGCATCATTTCTCAATAGGATTAACATGGAAAGTTATGAGTATGATTTTAGTGGTGAACGAAGTGTTATTGCTGAAATTGACAGCCAAAATGAACAGTGATTCTTGTTGCCGTATATAAAGTTGTGCACATGTTGAGTGTGATGAACAGTTTTATGTTGCAGTGATTCAAATTTTACAAAGGAATGCATATATATATAATAATTATATGAATTGCACACGCTTGTGTGCTATAATATTATTTTTTGTCTTTGTATAAGCATGTTATTCCATTGAAAAAATCTATGCAATTGCCATATGATGCTCACTTGTGAGAGATTAAAGATAAACATTTATTTACATAAATATGTACATCAACGCTTTTTTAATAAAAAGATACAAAAGAAATTATAAATATATTTTATAATAAATTACAAAACAATATAATTATAGAAATAATTATTGCAAATGGACCCCATGTTTTCACTACTCCTGAAACACTATATTATTTGGTTAATAACATTGTCTCTTAATTTTTAAATAATTTAAATTCCACATCTTACCCAAGATATTTTCCAAATATAAACATGCTAAGGGCTAACTTAATCATGTTCCAATTAGTTGAATTATTGTAAGACATTAAATTCAAAGCCCTTGCTACATGAGAGTGGCAATTATCACAAAGTAGATTATGCTGAAAAATTACATGAATCATAAAATATTATTCAAGAAAATAATAGTATAGTTAAATTGTAATTAAAATAGTCACCATTCTTCCTTTATAAATTTCACTAGCTTCATGAACAGAAGAATCCCATCCCTGTGCCCTTCCTTTTGCTTTTGTATAATCAAGTTGCCAATATTTTGTTGGCCAACCAAATGCCATCTGATCTTCAGAGACAGTGTAAGGACCTGCAAAGTCTCGAATGACCCCACTGGAAGTGGCAATACCCATATGACCAATAAACGGAAATAGATATCTAAAAGTATATTAAAAAAAATTAAAAATATCAAGCAAAATCAAGCTCAAACTAATTAGGTTAAGTATATAATTACGTTAATATAGGGATTGGCGTCCATACTATGCAGAATGGATATCTCTGCCTTGCTGAATCAATCGTTGCGTCTATGATAGGAGATGTTGGCATACTGTCCTCGTCGTTCATCATCTTAATATTTTAAAAATATGAATTCTGTGTCATTTCATAACTTGTATGCTCATTTCAACGTTCAATATGCTAATGATCGATGAATTGCTAATATTGCAGACAACGTTTACTTTCTTACGGCGAAATGAATATTGTTTTCCTTCCTGGGTCACTTAAAACTTCAACATAGCTTCTTCGCTTCGTACATTGTACTTACATCCTCTAAATATCTTTGCAGATACTTTGAATGTTGACGCGTTGTTTTTATTCGGTCAGTGTTGCAGTCAACGTTGTCTATATCACAGACACAGTATGCGCGCGTGGAATGGAAGATCAATAAGTGCATCGCACTGACATCTAGCGGCGCTAGATATATAACATTTTACTTGACGAGGAATGAGGATCGAAAATATTTAAAAATGCACGGATGAACACTCAAGTGAATACTGAATACGTATATCATGAAATTGATTGCATAGTCAAGTTTTTAGTCATCGATGATAAAAAGAAACAAAGAATCATATTCAAGTCACGTTCTGCTACTGTTCATTTTGTGGATGTTAAAATTCTCGAAATGCGTATTTAGATTTGATAAATTGTATTATATTTGCGAATATTACATATATGATACTAGTATTTGAAGAGCTTCCACGCACCTATACATTTTAATATAAAATATTTGATAATTTTACGTTTTATTTTCATATTATTATTATTAGGAAATAATATATTCAGTAAAACATCTATCATACATTCCCCTCTGCGTTTCTAAACAACAAAAATTCACAAAGTGCTAAGTGATATAGGTATATCAGTCTGATTTTAGTCATCAATAGCTTTCAATTAATCTCTTCATCTTCACTTCTAATCTTTTAATAAACTCTCAATCACAGCCATCATTACGCAAACCATTTTTTCGCCGATAGCATAAATTTTCCATAACCGCAAGACGAACAATCCCGCGAATTTCAAACTCATTATCACACCATTATCATCGTCGCAAAACAAAACCCTTCAGCAACGTTAGTCCCTGCCTTACCGGCAGTGCGCCAACGCTACATATTATTAAAGGGTTTCGAGCGCGACAAGTGGATAATAAGCGGCCGTGTATAAGCATAATACGCTGCTGCCTGCCGGCAATATCCGCGCGAAAAATCCGCGTGCGTGCGGCGCGCGCTCGAAGGACATCATATCGCATCACAGCGCGCAGGAGCTACGCATATAGGTATATTTACCAATATACGATCATCCCTCGTAAATAAAATCGTCGCAGCAGCGGCGCGGGAGCAGCCGACGGCTGACTGACGGCGCAAAGTAAATAAATAAAGTACCACGCGCGCCCGCCCACAGCCCAATGGCAGAATACAGGCGCTCAGGATTTGGCTGCAACTGTTGTACATAGGTGTATATATATACGGATTATCTCTCTTTCTCTCTCGTCCGCCACACTCCGTTAAAAACTAACGAGGGAAAACGCATCACGCGTCGTCGTGCGTAGGTAATATAATAATAAGTATACGGGCGGGAGCGCGAGATTTTCTTTTTATAGCGGAGGGGGCCAAGTGCATGCGGCATGCCCCATCACCCACACATATACCTACACACGTATAGACTCTCTCACCGTTACCGTGGTGCAGGCGCGCGCGCGCCGGTCGTTGAAGAGATGATAAGTAAGGAGGCGCGCGTGTGCTCCAATTTAGGCGGCCCTCCGCCCCCACCTATACTCTCGCGACTGCCCTACCTCTCTTCCTGCGTGTGTAAGTATGTGTGTGTTCCAGTGAGTGAGAGAGAGGAGGAGGAGGTGCGGACAATTCCTCTCTCCCGCTCCGCGCCGCAGTCCCGCGCGCTCCAAAGCCGCACCGTGTGTGCGTCGTCCGCCGTCGTCGTTTGTCTAGCGTTTTCTTTTTTGTTTCAAGTAACGCGCACTCGAGTGTTTTGTGCGTGTGTCTTTCTCTCTGTGTGCGAGTGTCAACCTCGTCGTTTCCTTTTCCAGCGAATTGAGGATCGCTCGGCGTTGGGAGGAGCGAGGGAGAGAGACAGAGAGAGAGAAATATGGAAGGCAGGTGCTACTGCTGTCTACTAGTTGTATCAGAGTGAGCCCCAGGTGTGGAATATACAGAGAAAAAGAGAGCTTCTGTAAGGTTGCGGGCTGCTGGAGGCTTTGAGATGTCATGCTGGGAACTGGGTAGTTGCTTGCCTGGACGCCTGGCCCAAGAAGGCTGGGCTAGAGGTGAGTGCTCTTACGCTGTGCACGCTGCTTTGGTTTGTCTTTTTTTGTAGCTTGCTAATGGACCTATATGTCCCTTTCTGAGCGCTAGTGATTCATGATAGTACTAAAATGTTTTTGTTTCTGTTAGGACATACTATGGTTTGCTTTTTCCAAAGTGTCAAAAGCTCTTTACTGTCTCTTGAGCTCTCATTCTGCAGTGTCATGGTTTAATGACTTTTATACAGGGCTGAACAGGCTATTTACTCGTAGTCTTAATCTTTTATAACGATTGGGACAATGAGCTCATGTTAAATGTTAAATGGAATTTGTTGTATTTGTAGCTACTATTTGTGTCCTTTTAACTTTACAATGTTGTTTTCTGCAAGCTTTGTTAATGGTAATGTAGCTGTTAACAATGTTTTGGAAAATGGGCATTGACTAAATGTATATTATTGTATAATATTTACATGCAAATATATGGCATTGAAAACTTCAAATATACTTATCACTGGTGTATATTTTATGAAGACTGATGTAATTTTCTTTTAGATCAAGTATTCACTATTTAATAACAGTAACAGTTTGTTTTCAAATAAAAATTTAAATAAACGTCATTTGACAGTATTGATTTTTGCATAATTAAAAAATTACAGAACAATCTAATTAGAATAAATATTAAGTTATTGACTTTAAAATTTAATAAACTCATTTATAGATTGTAGTTTGGCAATGACCTAAACTTATGGATCAAAATAGTATTTTAATTATTAATAATTAACATCGATATGCTTTAATTTCTTTCATTTGAGTATATGTTCAATATCACTGCTATCCCTTAATTAATGTTCATTAACACTAATGCTATCTATTATTAAATAGAATGTTGCGAGGTCAGTTGAAAGAATTTTCATCCTGGATGGTTTGTGGTCGTCCAGAGCCATTCGAGCCCAAAATGTTTGGCTCTAAGACGAGTGGCACCAGTACTTTTTACACAGATTTACATATCACGGATGAAAAGGAATCACAACCTGCATCCGTTGAATCAGAAAAGACTGGAAATAGAAATTCAAAGATATTAGAGCAACAAAGTGCAGCTAGTGAAGATGGCAATTCACAAGACTCCGACTCTGTGGGTGGTCAAGAGGACCAGAATCAGTATCCTAGACATTCCTTTCATAGGATTGCCAGCTTTGGGGGTTTCCCTAGATTTAGGCCCTTTGTTATGTCAACTGCCTCAACTGTATGCACAGAAGTTAATACAACACAGGAAACAACAATTGAATCATCATATGCAAAAATGTCTCACAGTGTTTTGGAATATCGAAGTAGCAGGTATATAATAGTGGCATTATCTTCTTCTATATTATTCTTAGTGAGCAAATTACTGTATCTTCTAAAATTCAAAATATTAGCTTAAAAAATTTAAATATTTGTTTATTCCTATATAATGTTTATATATTATTTACACTTGGAATTTTTATTTATTTTTTAAATTAGTATTGCGCATGATAGTTTTATTAAATTAACTTTATATTTCATATTTTTAAATTAAAAAATTGTTTTTTATGACTCATTAAAGTAGATTAGTTGAATTAACTGTCTTATACTATTCCACTAATATATTGCAGATATGTAGTTACGGAGAGTTCTTATCAAAATGATTATGCAGTTAGTGAATCAGAAAGTGACGAGGAGTCAGAAGAAACCAGATCTTCTGAAACAGACTCAGCTATTGTTGCAGATCATGCAGATGACTTATTAGTTGAACAGAAACAGAGGGCTAAGAAGAATTCCATAGATGCCAAAACTAAAAAAGCAAGGCACATTGCCAATGAACTGCTGACTACAGAAAAGAAGTATGTTAGCATTCTGTACCTGATTGATCAAATATTCCAATTTCGAGTAGATCAGGAGAACAGAGCTCATCCAATGTTCCCACCAGAGACTGTTCAGCACATGTTTTCCAATATAAAATCCATTTATAAATTCCACAATGACTTTTTACTACCCCAGCTAGAAGAAAGAATAGAGGCATGGGATGCTGATTCACGAATAGGAGACATTATGAAAAATTTTGCTCCATTTTTAAAGATGTACACTGAGTATGTAAAGAATTTTGATTATGCTATAAATCTTATTAGCACATTGCAGCAGAAAGTTCCAAGGTTTGCTGCTATCATAAATGAGATACAGAAGTCAGAAGAGTGTGCTAAACTCACCTTAGCACATCACATGCTTAGTCCTATTCAGAGATTGCCAAGATATGAATTATTGTTGAAAGATTATTTAAGGAACCTTGTTAAAGATAATCCTGATTATGAAGATACCAAAAGTAAGTGTATCATACAAACTTTAAATAATAAACTGATAAAGGCTTCACGCAATATGATAAGAAATTATCACCTCATTCAACCAAGTCATGAAACTGAATTTTTTCAAAGATAATATTTGCAATCTTGTTTTTTAAATGTGCCACTTCCTTTGTAATAAAGTTGTCGAATTTCTTACACTTTTTTATATAAATTTTCTTTTTATCTTTGCAGAAGCCCTAGAGTTAGTGTCAACTGCAGCAAATCACACTAACGAAGCTATGAAAAAAATCGATAAATTTAAAAAGCTTTTGGAGATACAAGAGAGTATTTACGATTCGACCGATCTAGTCAGTGCGACGCGCGAGCTCGTCAAAGAAGGAAGAATCGTCAAAATTTCAGCAAGAAGTGGAGATCACCAAGAAAGACACATGTTCCTAGTAAGTAGCAAAATATTGTATTCAATGTTGTTAACTTCTCAAACATTTTCGTATAAAATTTTTGCATTCCCATACAAACGGAGTTACAAACTACAAACTAGAGTTCTTCTAAATAATCAAATTCAAACTACCCTTGCAACAATTAACCGTCAACCGTTCTTATCAGTTTAGCGATATCCTGCTACTATGCTCGCTACGACTGATTCCGGGCCCGCTTTACCGGCTGCGCGCCAAGTTCATGATCGAGAGCCTACAAGTGATCGAGGGTGACAATCTGGAGACTGCGAACACGTTCTACCTGCGCGATGAGAACAAGAGCGTCGAGCTGTACACGCATTCGGCGACGGAGAAAGCCACCTGGCTAGACGCCCTCTTCGAGACCATGCAGGAGATCATGAGGCGCAAAGCGAGTTTGAAGACAGGCGGTGCCAAGACCACAGCTCTGCTCAAGGCCGACGACGTGACACGCTGCATGGTCTGCGAGGCCATATTCTCCGTTATGAAGCGCAAGCACAATTGCCGAGCTTGTGGCATCGTGAGTATAAATATAGAGTGTGAGAGAGATATATTGTGGCGTATATAATGCATCGCGAGCTCTGTTCGAGGAGAATTAAGGATGACCGAAAATGAGTTTTCCGATAATTCTGTTCACTTATGTAATAACTATACAGTTTAAAAAATTTATAGAAAAAAATAAATGAAATTTAAGCACATCACAACTTTAATCGATAGGTCGTCTGCAGCAAATGCTCGAACCAGAAGCTCCTCTTTGAAGACAATAAGAATATGCGAGTATGTCGGCTTTGCCACGCGGCTCTCACTCAACCTATGAGCAGCAGCAGCAAGTCTTCGTCGCCGTCTTCGCCGAGCGGCCCTGTGCCGAGTCTGCTACAGGTCTCAGCGGGCGCGGCCTCCGTCCTCTCAGGCTATCTTCTCCTCAAGACCCAGGCAAGCAAACCCTGGACGAGGCGATGGTTTGCCCTTCACGTCGACTTTGTCCTCTACACGTTCAAAACGGAGGCTGAGAGAACGGCGATGACAGCCACTCCGATGCCCGGCTTCACCGTTACCGAGGGCACCGAGCTACCCGACGAGGATCCCCTAAACACTAAGGATCGTGTGCGCGCCTTCAAGATCCATCACTCGCGCAAGTGTTATTACCTTCAGGCTTCTTTGCAGTCGGACAAAGAGAGGTGAGCGTGTACTTACACGGAGGTTTTATAGTTTTATTCCATAATGGTTAACAGATTTACGAATTGCACATTAATACGATGATTATAGAAGTTTTGTGTTGGCCTCTGCTTTTTAACATTCAAAAACATGATTTTTTACAGGTGGCTCAATGCATTACAATTAGCCACAAAGGCGGAACTACCTCAGTCCACAGACGAAGTCAAAGACGCACAACCAGAAAGTCAATAATACCATGCCGAAGACAAAAACTATAAAGTATTCTGCACTGTATTAAGTAACTTAGCCAATTTCCATATCGCGTAAAGAGAAATAATGTCGAAGTAATGTAGCACATAAGTGTTGGTAATTAAGTAGTCGTACAGTTAAGTATTGTTAACTTATGTTTTTCTTCTTTCTTTTTTTAATGATAATTATTACACAATATTATTAAATTCGTACGTATGTGAAGAATTTTTTGACGACACATCGTGCCGTGTGTATGTACAAAAACAAAGAAAACACTATAAAAGTATCAGTCAATTTTGTAAGTTTATACGCGCGAGTACAATTTAAGCTTCTTTGTTATGCTATAAACGGTGTATACGTAACTTCGTAAGACACGCGTTACGCAGGTTAAAGAGTAAAAACAAATTTTTATCTCGTCTATACAACGCCACTTTTAGAGACTTTATATATCGTATCCGTTTATAAACGTAAAGGGATCTTTTACGACCACACAATCATCGGGTCTATTGACTACCGCTGTCAGGGCGCTTGTTATTTTTGTAATATTATGTTATAATCTATTTAAATATTATATACGTCGTTTGATCAGCGAAAAATAAAGCTAAGATAGAGTCGATAGACTGTATTTGATAGTGAATATTATTAAATAGATGAATGAAATCGCGCTGGATTGAGTGATTTAATGTTAAAATGAGAGGCAATTGAATTATAGCTTTGGTGTCTTTATCAGCAGCTCGCAATTATCGAATTCTGTGATTTATGCAATAAATTCAATTCGTCCTGGTATTTATGAAATGCACTTTTTATTTTGCTTTAGTTATAAGTAGCACAGGCCTGTGTAAATATGAGTTTAATTATATAATAAAAAATAAAATAATCTTTATGGTCAACCTTTATGAAATTATACTTCTAGAATTATACATTATTTGTTTTTTATTAAAATTAATTTACTAAAACTTAAATTTTATCTAAGATTTTCATTAAGTATCATAACAACTAAAAATATTTTCATTTATTCTCACACTAAAATGTTTTTGTATCCACTAGTATTAAAACTGAATTTCATAAAGTTTGACTTCTAGTAAAGAAAATTTTTCGCAATAATATAAAAGGTCGAACACATTATTTATTTAATCATACATTCATCTTCTACATTCCAATACTATTTCAATTTCTTTCCTTGAGCTTCACGAGAACGCCATCAGCTGCATTCGTGAAAATTGTAATGGGCTTCAGCGCAGTTTCACCTTTCTTCTCATTTGCGAGTGTATACTCCGACAATATTGTGATCAAAGCCATCTTTGTCATGATTAATCCAAGTCTCTGTCCTGTGAAAGTATACACGCATAAAAATCTGGAGCGTGTCGAATTAATGGCGCCGTGGAAAGTCTATATTTATGCTCCGCTTATCTGCAAAGGCTCTTTAAAAGCTTCTACCTACATGTACACGGTCGCGCATCAATGCCAGCTCTGGCATTATTTGTTTAAGTTTATTTTCGAGGAGGAACTGCTCGTAGATTAGATAAAGCACCTCACCCTCCCAAAATATATCGAGCAGACTACTCGAATTAAGGCCGCAAAGAACATATAGATTGAAAGCGTTTAGAAAATATCGCTTTATCAATAATTTATTTGCTCTAGATACGTTAAGCAAAATTAGATTTAAACTTATTATATAAATTGTTGGCTTTATCGTTTAAATAATATTCAAACAATTTTTTTAATACTTACCTAGACAAGACCGCGGGCCCATACCAAAAGCTAATGAGATACTTGGTAAATCTTCTGTGTCCATGCGATGTCTTGTTGGAATAAATTCATTTGGCTTTTCAAAGTATTCAGGATTCCGATTTCTACCGTTTATAGAAACAAACACGGGAGTCCCTTTCTGAATGACAATGTTACTCCCTGGTAACTGAAAAGAATATACAATTACATATTCTCTTTACAGTAAATAAATTGAAGCTAGAATTTTTCGAAAAGTTTCATTTACCTTATAATCTTGTACAGGTACTCTATCTATAATGGGTAAAGGTGAATACATATCGGAAAAATCGTTTCATCGATGGATAGAAATGGCCAAGAAAAGTGTCTAGTTTTTAACGATTATTGGTAAAACTAGCTATTTATTAGGTAAATCTAATGGATCGATTTCCACCAGATAAATGTTAAAATATAATAATCTTTATGGTCAATCTTTATTAAATTATACTTTTATAATAATTATTTATACATAATTGTTTTTTATTAGGATTAATTTACTAAAATTTAAATTTTAATCTAAGAGATTTTCTTTTTTTAAGTATTATAATATCTAAAAGTATTTTTATTTATTCTCACACATAAATTCTTTTTTATTATCCACTTCTACATCCGAATAATATTTTAATTTCTTTTCTTGAGCTTTACGTGAACGCCGTTAGCTGCAGCCGTGAAAACTGTAATGGGCTTCAGCGCAGTTTCACCTTTCTTCTCATTTGACAGCGTATACTCCGACAATATTGTGATCAAAGCCATCTTTGTCATGAGTAATCCAAGTCTCTGTCCTGTAAAATGATGCACACATAAAAATCTGGAACGTGTCGAATTATAGCGCCGTGAAAAATCTACATATATTTTATACATTTTTACACTGAGAAAAAAATTTCTTTGAATCGAAGAAATTAGTATGTTACGCGCAACTATAGGGAGGCTAAGAATTGGCCAGTCCGGAGCACGTGTAAATTGACACCTAAGCAAAGCGAGGGTGGCAAACATGTGGTGCTTTCGGGTAGGTCTCTTTTTTTCGCAAACAATTTTTCGCAACGACTGGACAAAAATATCCCATTTGCGATTTTGAGCCGAGACCGAATGTGGTATTTTCATTACAAAGTGAAGAATGTTGGTTGACAGTTTTTTTTTTTTTTTTTTTTTTTTTTTTTTTTTTTTTTTTTTTTTTTTTTTTTTTTTTTTTTTTTTTTTTTTTTTTTTTTTTTTTTTTTTTTTTTTTAACACGATTAATGGAACGAACCAAAATGCCAAAGAAAAATATGTTTTATTAATGGCATATGGAAAGTTATTGTGTAAAGAATAAGTATTAGATGATAAAAAATTGAACTTTCGTAGGTCTTCCCGTACACCACATATTGCCATATCTGGGCCGATGTATACATTACACGACAAATGTAACAGCATGAGACCCATAGAACGGCACTGAAAAGTTTTATTCAAAGAAAATTGTTTCAAAGAAATTTTTTTTTCTCAGCGTACGCTACGCTTATCTGCATTAATAGTTTCTATATTATCTACACAAGTATATGATTCGCGCATCAACGGCAGCTCGCTGCTTTTATTTTTTTAAGTTTATTTTTGATCAGGAAGTGCTCGCCGATTAGATAAATTGAGCAGTCTACTCGAATTAACGTTGCAAAGAACATATAGATTGAAAGCGTTTAGGAAATGTCGCTTTAAAAATAATTTATTTGCTCTTTACAAATATATTTAACAAAATTAAATTTAAACTTATTATATAAATTGTTATTATCGTTTAAATAATATTCAAACATTTTTTCTAATACTTACCTATGCAAGACCGCGGACCCATACCAAAAGATAATGAGGTACTTGGTAAATCTTCTGTGTCTATGCGAGGTCTTGTTGGTATAAATTCATTTGGCTTTTCAAAGTATTTTGGATCACGATTTGTACCGTTTATAGAAATATAAATGGGAATCCCTTTCTGAATGACAATGTTACTTCCTGGTAACTAAAAAGAATATTTAATTATATATTCTTTTTACAGTAAATAAATTAAAGCTAAACTTTGTTAAAAGTTTCTACTGTAATTAATATTCCATTTTGTCCATAGCTTTTGCAATTTAGGTAGTCTAAAAAGTAAATATCATCTATACCTTATAATCTCGTACAGGTACTCTATCTACAATTGGTAAAGGTGGATACAATCTCAGTGTTTCATTTACAACCTGATCTAAGAAACCTATTTGATTTATCAGATCCACATCTATTTCTTTTCCCACTAAGGTTTCCTTAATCTCTTTATATAAAAGTTCTTCGGACTCCGGATGAATAGAAAGTTCAAAAAGACTAAAAGCAATAGCTGTTGAAGTGGCTTCAAATCCTGCTACATAGAATGATACAGCTTGTGCCAATAAATTATCCCCTTCAAATTCTGCAATTATAAAAAATTATTGCATGTATAACGTTTAAAACTTTATCACAATATGTGAAAAGATTTCATTATTACTTACTGTAATTTGGTATTTGTTCTCCATTTTTAAGATTTATAAAATGATCTACTAAATCCCCTCGCTTAATATCACTTTTCTCTCTAGTATTTACAGAATCCCAAAATATATGCCTAAAATATTTAGCCGGTCCAACCATGAAATTCTCAATGTATTTAATTAATGTAGGGAAAAAAAATAATACTATTAAAATTAGTCCTCTTTTCACTCCTGAAAGAATTCTTTGACCTGCAAATGTAAATATATGACACTCTTTAAATTCATTTATCATAACTTATGATATTATGTTTTATTTATAGTATTGTAAATTAAGTAGTAAAAAGAAAATATAAAATATTTTATTTTTGCACGTAAAATAATTTTAATGTATAAATGACTCAAATACAAATACATGTGTGTGTGTGTGTGTGGGTGTGTGTGAACTACCTGCTTCCCAAAAGGCAACATTTTTTGCATCAAAAGAATTTGTTGTGATTCCAAATGCCAATGAAGCAATAACATCTGTTGTATATCGGCTCGAAATATCTTTCAATTCAAGCATCTTCCATCCATCTGATTGACTCTTTGAATTCTCAATAAATTTTAACATAGGGTCTCCACATTCCTTTATTAAAGGTACCATCCCACGTAATTTGAGACCTGTTACACTGGGTGTCAGTTTCTGTCGCAAATATTTCCATCGTGGCTGATGAATACCCAAAAGATTAATTAATCCAACTGAATCTTTTTGTAACTCTCCTCCAAAGCATCGATTTGGAAAAGTGTCAAAATCTTTTATCATCAATTGCTTCATCAAATTAAGATCACGAAGAAGCAATTTAGGTTGATGAAAGATATAGAACCCAACATAAGGATCATTAGGATTAGCTTTTTCGTATATTTCTTGAATGACTTGTCCTGGGGGTTTTTGAAAGGTTAAAGTATCTTTAAAATTACCGAATATTAGGTGTGTTGGAAGTGACCTCACTCCATGTCTAGTCCAATAAGACAATCTGTACTTTGCATATATATATAAAATAGTTACAAAAAGCAAACATGTTGATGAGATTAATGTTAAAATATTTATAAATTCAAATCCCATTTCAAATTTTCTATTTCAAATTTAGTTTTAAAATATTAAATACATATTATGCCACTTTAATGATGAAAATAAGCGACACGAATTTTTGTTTTATTGAACTCAGTTTCCTATTACAAAGATTGTGGTCCATTGACCAATGGCAATTAATTTCTTTAAATAGTATCAGTTCAGATAAGAAATCATAGATATAATATATTACACACCTAGAGAGGAAAAAACTTGGACAGTCCATATCTCGTGTAAATTACCACCCCAGCCAAAGGCGAGGGTGGCAAACACGAGATTTGGGCTGACCAATTTTACTCCCGTGGAACGTATACTATTTTTCTGCCCTCCGGCCGGAAAGCGCCAACTTCCCGGCCGCT